>BTHU01000013.1:80803970-81073970 GCA_036184795.1 Tokudaia tokunoshimensis
CAGGAGTGGTATAGCCGGATCCTCCGGGAGTATCATGCCCAGTTTTCTGAGGAACTGCCAGACTGCTTTCAAGAGTGGTTGTACCACCTTGCAATCCCACTAGCAGTGGAGGAGTGTTCCTCTTTCTCCACATCCTTGCCAACAACTACTGTCTCCTGTGTTTTTGATCTTAGCCATTCTGACTGGCATGAGATGGAATCTCAGGGTTGTTTTGATTTGCAGTTCCCTAATGACTAAGGATGATGGACATCTCTTTAGGTGCTTCTCAGCTATTAGATATTCTTCAGGTGATAACTCTTTGTTTAGCTCTGGACCCCATTTTTAAATAGGGTTACTTGCCTCTCTGCAGTTTAACTTCTTGAGTTCTTTGTATATATTGGATATTAGCCCTCTGTCGGATGTAGGGTTGGTAAAGATCATTTCCCAGTTAGTTGGTTGCCGCTTTGTCTTTTTGACAGTGTCTTTTGCCTTGCAAAAACTTTGTAATTTAATGAGGTCCCATTTGTCTATTCTTGATCTTAGAGCATAAGCTATTGGAGTTCTATTCCGGAAATTCTCCCCTGTGCCCATATGTTCAAGGTTCTTCCCTAGTTTCCTTTCTATTAGTTTCAGTGTGTCTGGTTTTATGTGGAGGTCCTTGATCCACTTGGAATTGAACTTAGTGCAAGGAGATAAGAATGGATCGATTTGCATTCTTCTGCATGTTGACCTCCAGTTGAGCCAGCACCATTTGTTGAAAAGGCTATCTTTTTTCCACTGGATGGTTTTAGCTCCTTTGTCAAAGATCAAGTGACCACAGGAGTATGGATTCATTTCTGGGTCTTCAATTCTGTTCCATTCATCTACATGCCTGTCACTGTACAAATACCATGCAGTTTTTAACACTATTGCTCTGTAGTACAGCTTGAGATCCGGGATACTGATTCCCCCAGAGGTTCTTTTACTCTTGAGAATAGTTTTAGCTATCCTGGGTTTTCTGTTATTCCAGATGAATTTTTGAATTGCTCTTTCTAACTCTATGAAGAATTGAGTTGGGATTTTGATGGGGATTGCGTTGCTTCAAACTATTCCACAAAATAGAAACAGAAGGAACACTACCCAACTCGTTCTATGAAGCCACAATTATGCTAATACCAAAAGCACACAAAGATCCGACAAAGAAAGAGAATCTTAGGCCAATCTCTCTTATGAATATTGATGCAAAAATACTCAATAAAATTCTTGCCAACCGAATCCAAGAACACATCAAAACGATCATTCACTGTGATCAAGTAGGCTTCATCCCAGGGATGCAGGGATGGTTCAATATAAGGAAATCCATCAATGTAATCCACTATATAAACAATCTCAAAAAAAAAAAACCACATGGTCATCTCATTAGATGCTGAGAAAGCATTTGACAAAATTCAGCATCCTTTCATGCTAAAGGTTAGAAAGATCAGGAATTCGAGGCCCATATCTAAACATAGTACAAGCAATTTACAGCAAACCAGTTGCCAACATCAATCTAAATGGAGAAAAACTTGAAGCAATCCCACTAAAATCAGGGACTAGACAAGGCTGCCCTCCCTCTCCATATCTTTTCAATACAGTACTTGAAGTTCTAGCTAGAGCAATTGGACAACATAGGAGGTCAAAGGGATACAGATTGGAAAGGAAGAAGTCAAACTATCACTATTTGCAGATGATATGATAGTATACTTAAGCGACCCAAAGAAATCCACCAGAGAACTCCTACAGCTGATAAACGACTTCAGCAAAGTGGCCGGATATAAAATCAACTCAAGCAAGTCAGTAGCCTTCGTATACGCAAAGGATAAGCAGGCTGAGAAAGAAGTAAGAGAAATGATACCCTTCACGATAGCCACAAACCATTTAAAGTATCTTGGTGTGACTCTAACCAAACAAGTGAAAGATGTGTATGACAAGAACTTCAAGTCTCTGAAGAAAGAAATTGAAGACCTCAGAAGATGGAAAAATCTGCCATGCTCATGGATTGGCAGTATTAATATAGTAAAAATGGCCATCTTGCCAAAAGCAATATACAGAATCAAAAATGTAATTTAAGGACCATTTCATGAGATATTGGACACCATGGAGATGGTCCAAAGTCTGAAACTACATATTTCATGAGCATAGAGGAACATCTATTATTATTCTGCTACAGAATCATAGCTATAAAATGATTCTTGATGGCATAGTTCTGTACCCATAGGTCAGTTTTCATCTCACCCACAATATAATAGCTTCTTCTTGCAGTAGATAGAAATTAGCACAGCTAATTCAGCTCAAAAATATGCAGTGAATAAGAAACGTCAGAGCATTCAATTGTAAGTAGGATGCTTTAATTGAATACCTTCCCCAAGACTCAACAACCTATGTAAAAAAGAGGATGTGGAATGATCATAAGAGGCAGAGGCAATGGATGACTATCTGGAAATGTTGTCTTCCAGATGCGACAGTTGGATTCACATGTGAACTCACAGAAACTGTAGCAGTTATACGCAAAACCTGCGTAAGTGTAAGTAAGGCAGACAGAGTGCCAGCACTGAATGTTGAGAGAGTGTTCACATGGTCCTAACCCTGACCACAAAGCTGTTTATAATTGAAACCGTTTTGGAAACAGAAATCAGATTCATTCAGTGGTATGTCAGTGGACATATCAATCACGGTCCAGGTGAAGATCCATGACCAGAGCTTATGAGCTAACTCAAAATGAACTCCATGCATGTTTGCTTCACTTAGTTTTATTCAGTTGCTTATTTATTTCAATTTTCATTTTTGTGTTTCTGAATGTTTTAAAAGAAGGGGCCTAAAGTTTGGCATATAGGGAGGTAGGAAAGATTGAGAAAACACTGGAAGAGGCAAGAAAGACATGATTAAAATATATTGTACAAAATAATTAAAGAAAAACATCACATCTTAGAAGAAAAATAAATTAGATGATTCAAATATTTTAGTGAGGACGAAACATGATGATATTTAACTTATGAAATGGAAATAGCAAGCATGAATTTAATTGTAAATACTGCAAGTATTTACAGAAAGTCTGTAATGGAGGAGAGACTACATAGTGGAGGCTGAAACTTTTCAGATAGTGTTGAAAACTGAAGAAACAATAAACCTTATGATATAACTGGAAGGGATATTTGAGTGGTACTATTTACGTATCAAAACTGGATCTCAGTCATTAATATGAAAGAGTCCTATATTCATGAAAGAAACAACAATGACTTTTATGTATAAAGAATAAAACCTAAAATCAGATAAAGTACGACACAGACAAAAAAGCAGAAAAATTAGCTTTGGAAATAAACTGGGTTATTCACTTTGATGTACAACACTGCTAAAATTGTAGGTATGTTTTAAATTATATACATGCACATGTGTCGTGCATAAATAGAAATCAAGAAACTAGGTTATATATAACTTTCAAAATAAGGACGTTTTAGATCAGCAGCCACCATGTGTTTAGGAAAAATATACTCAAATAAATAAAATTGAAGACATAATAAAGGGCAAAAGTATTAAAATATATAAAATCCAAAAATATATATTCAGGGATCAGTAAGATCTCTTAATAGTTAGAGGTATTAGCTGCATAAGCCTGATGAACTAAGTATTTCCTCTAGATACTATGGTAAAAGAAGAGAATAGACTTCCAAAGTAGTTCTCAGACCTCCACATATACACTATAGCAGACACCCATATATAAATATATATCACACACACACACAAGCACAAACATATGTACTCACATGTGCACACACATAAGCATACACACATACTTGACATTCATACATGATAAATATTTACAATACTTAGCCCTACTCACTTGAAACCCTCCCACATAATTCTTACTCAATCTCTTCCAAATACGTCTATATTTTTTCATTATTTTTGTTACATACATTACATATATGCATATATACATTTAAAAGCAAACACTTCAAATATATGTACAGGAGTATAGAAGTTAAAAAAAGGGAAAAAATGAAGTTTAACTAAGTACTAATTCCTCAGTTTTTCTTTTAATTAGTTATATAACTATGGGCAATTGATTTGACTTCAATGAACTGAATTCCAACATCTGTTATGTACCTACAATAATTCATTTGTAGCGTTGTTATGAAAATGAATTAAATAACACATATGTCTCTATAATCTTAGAAAATATTAATACTTAATAGAGATTCTTAACACTATAACTGTAATGTCCAATAATATATCCCAAAATAAAGTTCTGTGGCTGTCTATTTTTTATTATTACTGGGTATTTTTTTTTTTGTCCCTGAAGGGAAACAATTGTTCGAGAGAAAATACTTCCTGCCATATTGTGACTATTATAATTAAAAAATTCAACAAAGCTCCATTAGTTTGGAAAATAAGAATATAAACATACTTAAAGAGTGTTAGTGCAGTCTGGGAAGTGGAGTATAAAAGAAGCAAGGTCAGTAGTGAAGAATACAGGCTATGGGGAAGGCAGAAAGCTTTGAGTTAGAGGGAATCAAAATGCAAAAAGTCTTCACCCATGCTGTCTCACTTTAAACAACACTGCATATTGGCAAAACAAAAGCGGTAAGCTATGGCCTAGGGCTGCCTACTGGAGCTTAGAATTTGTTATGAACACATAATGGTTAAATCGGGTATTTATTCAATGTATAATGTCTTGAAATAAATCAAATACTTTTGATACACTCAGCATGTTCTAAGGAGCAAGGAAACAAAAATATATGATCTCTGCTCTAAAGTACCTTCAATTGACATACAGCTAAAAACTAAAGAAGCAAGGCATTTCAGCAAAGGAATGAAAGACACACACATGCACACAGACTGCAAGTAATTCTACTAAAAATAATGAAGTTATCCAGGAGGGTTAATATTCCAAGCATGATCTGACCCAGTCAAATAAATGTGTGAAATCTTTTAATTTGCACTAAACACAATGTAGAAAATTATCACCTTGATTTTAGTGACTAAATAATATATATATTGGAATTAGCACCCTTTGATCTTTTGTATATTGTCATCTGATCAAACTTATGGGCAAAAAAAGTTTCATAGTCAGATACACAATCACTTCTAGTGTAGGTCAGAACAAGTAAATATACGTTAATACTGCTTTTAATAGCCTCTGGTAAAAGAAACTTAATTTTTTATGTGCTCATAAAACTGTGTTATAGCACCAGTAATTTAAAATAATGACACTGCAAGCAACCACTATTATTGTAATACATAATTTCAGTGGACCAATAATTAAAAAGCACTTGAAGTTATTTTTACCCTTCTGTCATGTATGTCTAAAATGAATAGCCATTTATCTCCAAAGCCTCATTTTTCTTCTTCATTTGAAGCATTTTTCAAGGTGGGTATTTCAAACAAGCATGTTATAGTCAGAGAGCAGTGTATACTGCTCAAATTCTCTACTTTATGTCCTAGCTGTTAAGCAAACAATGATAATCTATAAAAGCAAGAATGTCTTTTCCTCATTCACTCATAGCACATAAAAGAAATAATTGGGAAAGCTCTATGCTAATCATTGTTCCATGAAAGAGGGAATTTATTGGATATGCTTTTTTACAGGGATCATGTTGGTGCACGGAAAAAAAAAATCCATTGGAAAAATTTCTCAGCACTATAATTCAAATTAAAGTTAATACTCTAATGAGCTCCTTATAAATATTAATATACTCATTAGAATCCTTTGGCAACAGTAACCTTACCTACTTATATCATTTCCTACCCTAGGAATAAAGAACTAGAATGTCAGACGAGGAGTTGATGTATGACTCTCCAAAAGACCATTTCTCACATAAGTAAATTTAGAAAAAAAATCTACTCGAAGAAGTTCATGTAAGGGAAAGTTTTGGTATTTAATGCAAGCTTCTTGCACCATTACAAGACAGTTTCACCATTTGGATGTTGGAACACTGGGCGCAAATAGATAGAAATCTTAGAAAATATGTAATTTAGAACACTGTCACTGTGAAAGAACAACTAACATATAATACACAAGTGATAAACTATGATGCGGAGATTTGTGGAATAGGAAGACGGAAGGAAGGGAAAGTGGGCTCCTCGTCTACTGTCTGCAGATCATGCTGAAAAGCATCTGTAGTTAAGACAAAACAAATGGATTCTACACAAGCATTTTGTATAAAGCTTAAGATCTCCTGAGGGTACAGCGTGAGGTGTGGAGGAAAGACAGGAAGGACTGTGTGGGTTACTTTAGAGAATATGCATGAATAGAATAGCAAAGAGATTGCTGGAAAATAAGATAAACCCTAATTTCTGTTTTGTAGACATAAAGAATGCACAATGAGATATAAAGGTTAAAGAACTGTCTATCCATAGACAGAAGTAGTTTAAGTCTTTGCAAAATACCCAGCACACTACATAAAATTCAATCTATTACTGAGGACACACTGAAAATTAAAGCAAGAACCAATCACTTTATGTGTTAGAAAGAAAAATATTTATTTTTATAAGTGTTAAATTATGTGGGGAGGGAATGTAACACTAAGCAGTTATAAATACATACAGAGAGGGGGGGAAGGAAGATGGAGAGAGAAAGAGGGGGAGGAATGGGGAGGGAGAGAGGGAGAGGGAGAGAGAATAGAGTTATTGAATGATGGATCCCAAAAATAGGATAGTGATGCTAGTTTAGGAACACTGGATGTTTCTGATCATTTGCCAGATATAGATGTGCATAAGGTGTTTGATAACCCTTCAAAGGCATGGGTTTCCCAATGGTGCCTCCTTCTCTACTTTCCTTGTTCTTAACTTTTTTCTTGCTGCATATAAGCAGAGATAGATTGAATGATGTGACCACTTATGAAAATTTTGGGAACAGCTAAGCTTGTGAGGTAAAAAACAGAGACCATTTTTGCCTTCATTTAGAAAACCAGGAAACAGACAAAAACACCCATCCGAATATAGGGAACCACCAATACTACTTTTTTTTTTTTTTTGGCATCATAGAACAGCTCCAGAAGAGATTCCTCCCAGGGAATAGTAGACCAATGAAAGAAAGTCCTCTTGTCACCTCCCTAAATATTTGTAGTCCCGTCATAAATGATGTTCCCTAAGAATGCAGTGCTTAAACACACAGTTGGCTTTATGTGATCTGATTATTTGTTGCCACTGGTCAATTCAATGGAGAAAACAATACTCAGAATGACATAGCTATCTGATTTCATTGTATTTTTTATTATTTTTACAATGTTATAAATGTTCACTTTGCATATGGACCACTCATGTCTCACATAAATTTTAATGAGAGAATTTTGAAAGTATTTAGAGAGTTTCACTAGTAAATAGTTGTTCTTTATACACTAATTGTCTAAGACATATGTAATAATCTCTTAAACCTTTTCCAATCTGCACATTGTAAAATATATACAATAAAATATATACCAAAGTAATATAAAGAGAAAGATGGTTTATATGAAGTAAGAAACAATACATTATACATCATATTTGTAAGACTTTTTCCTACAATAAAATGAAATAATTGGATACAAAAGGAATCACAGCTACTGGAAATGGTTTTCTACATTAAAAACAAGAACCAACTAAACAAAAGGTGAGACTGCATTTGAGACAGAACTAGAAGAAAGCAATCCCCTCTCTGACCCAATCTTGACAATTTTTAGAACTTAAAGTGTAAAGGATAAAATAAAACTTGTAAGCATTAAGCTTGAAAGCAAGCTTGGAAAAAATAAGCTTATTTATGAGGCCAGATGTACCTACTCTCAAAATAGAATTCAGTTATCAAGATTCAGAAGACAACCGAGTGAATTTTAAGTTTTAAAATGGAGAGAAGTCCAGAGTTGCAAGAAAATTTTATACCTGACACCATTTATTCTTTTAATTAGTCAACAAATTCAATTTTGATTTCTGGGTATGAACACTGAAATAATAATACAGATGCAGTCTTGAATATTTACTTATACCTTAATGAGAAAGAAAAAAATCTTAGCCTCAAAAAGAATTAATGGAAGGCAAAAAGGTATAACCATTGTATAAATTCTGGGCAATGGTCAGGCTCGATTTTAATGCCATACAATATAGAATCACCTAGATAAAAGAGTTTCAATGAGTTATTGTCTCGATCAGGTTGGTTTGTGGGGGATTTCTGGGGAAGATCTCCTTGCTTGTATCATTTGATTGGTATAAACTGAGAACAAGATTGAGGAGGGCAGTGAGTACATGTGCGTTCATTTCTTTCTGCTCTTGACTATATGTTTGATGTAACAAACTACTCTAAGTACCTGTCCCCTTATATCCCAAGCTATGAGAACTAGAAAATTAAACTGTGAGCTAACATTAACTTGTTCTCTTCTAATTTGCTTTTTTTCATGACTATTTTACAATAGCAACAGAAATGACACTAGACAGCATGATAGTACATTATTTATCTTTTTTGCTACTACCACAATTATTCATAGTAAGAAAACATGAGAACAACCCACGTGTCAATTCATGAATTATTGGACAAGTCAATTGTAATATGATATCGTATGAACACTATTGCCCTTAAATGAATGAATGAAATTACTTGTTGAACACATTATAAAATGAAACTGAAAGATGATGTTAAATAAAATGAGCCAAGCCAGAAAACAATGCATACTGCATGTTTTTGCAATTTATACACACATACACAGTTAAATGTATATGTATGTGTATGTGTATATGTATTTAGTCTGATTCATGGGTATAGAAAGCCAAATAATGAATATTGGATATGAGAAAGAGGAAGTACAATGTTGGGGTGGGGAATTTGAAATATTAGTTTGAAAAGGCTCCACTATGTTCATAGCAGCCTTATTTATAATAGCCAGAAGCTGGAAAGAACCCTGATGTCCCTCAACGGAGGAATGGATTCAGAAGATGTGGCATATTTACACAATGGAATACTACTCTGCATTTAAAAACAATGAATTCACGAAATTCCTAGGCAAATGGTCAGAACTTGAAAATATCATCCTTAGTGAGGTAACCCAATCACAAAAGAACACACATGGTCTGCAGTCACTGATAAGGGGATATTAACCCAGAATCTCAGAATACCCTAGACACAATTTGCATATCAATAGATTTCCAAGAAGATGGAAGGAGAGACCCCTGGTCCTGGAAAGTCTGGATGTAGGGGAATGTCAGGACAGAGAAGCGAGAGGGGGTTGAATTGGGAAAAGAGGGAGGGAAGGGGGCTTATGGGACTTTCGGGGACAGAGGAAATGGGAAAGGGGAAATGATTTTGAATGTAAATAAAAAAAACTTAGAAAATAAAATAAAATTTAAAAAAAAAAAGAAAAGGCACAATTCACAGATCAAATGAAGCTCAAGAAGAAGGAAGAACAAAGTATGGATACTCTGGTCCTTCTTAGAAGGGGGAACAAAATACCCACAGAAGGAGGTACAGAGACAAAATGTAGATCAGAGTTTGAGGGAAAGACCATACAGAGACTGCCCCACCTAGGGATCCGTCCCATATACAGCTACAAAACCCAAACACTATCATGGATGCCCACAAGTGCTTGCTAACTGGAACCGAATATAGCTGTCACCTGGGAGGCTCTGCTAGTGCATGACAAATACAAAGGGGGTCACTCTCAGCTAGCCATTGACCTGAGCACAGGGTCCCCAATGGAGGAGCTAGAAAAAGGAACTAAGGAGCTGAAGGGGTTTGCAGCGCCATAGGAAGAACAATGATATGAGTCACCCAGTACTCCCAGAGCTCCCAGGGACAAAAATATAAACCAAAGAGCACACATGGTGTTACCCATGGCTCCAGATGAGAAGGCAGCAGAGGATGGCCTTGTTGGACATCAAAGGGAGGAGAGACCCCTGGTCCTGGGGGGCTCAATGTTGTAGTGTAAGGGAATACCAGAAAAGGGAAGCAGGAGAGGGTTGATTGGGGAACAGGGGGAGGGGAGATGGCTTATGGGACTTCTGGGGGGTGGGGGCAGGAAAGGGGACAATATTTGAAATGTAAATAAAGAATATATCTAATTAAAAAGAGAAAAGGCAAGAACATTCTGGAGATAAATGGTGAGCAATTACGTTATTTAAATATATTAAATGGCACTGAATTATTGACTTAAAATCATTTAAATTACTCACTTTTGTGCATATTTTATAACAAAACAACATTCATATATACTATAGTATATTATATTTGAATAGAATTGAAGCCGTGACAATTCTAATCTTTCTATCAAGCATCATCCCTCTCTCAGTGGGAGTATTTCTTTGTTATATGATCTATGTCCATACATTATGTCTCTGAGAGGCCCCTAAAAGTTACTTTAAGGTCAGAGAATATGATAATTTAAAAGTATTCCTAAGACAAGTAAATATTTTTCTAAACTGTATGGTGGTAGTATGAAGATGGAGGGAAAAAATAAGAACACTAATGTTATATGGCTCTATTATGTGTGTGTGTGTGTGTGTGTGTGTGTGTGTGTGTGTGTGTGTGTGTAGGAAAAACCAATGCCTCCTCCTATTGGAATAAGAAAAGCATGTACTATGCAAGGCAAGTAAAATGAAGAGCAAAATTCAAATATAGTAAAATGTATAAAGCTGTAGAAAAATATTACAATAATAAAAATAAAGAGGAATCGTTTTTTTAATGGGGGAAAGCAAGTACTTGCTTCAGTGAAAGCAGCCAGACTGGGTGACATTTTGTAACCAAAACATGTATCATCCCCTACTTGAAGATGGCACATTAAAAACTGTTCTCAGTAAATGCTCTGACATTTTCATGGCTTTAAACAGTACTTAGCATTAGTTATCTGGTCCTAAGCCTCAACCATGGTGTGAGTTCAAGTAAAACACTATTTACCCCTCATAGGAACAGATCTGTTCTGGAGGGAAGGGTTGCTTACCATTATCTATAAACTGATAGTGTAGTCTCAGACTTTTTCAAAACCTACTTTAATAGGGGTTCTTAAAACTTCGACTCCCCACTTTCTAGTCCACTATGGAGAAAAAAAATGATAAATAAGACAAAGAGATGAGGACATGATTAGAAGTAGTTCTTTGGGGGCTATTCTAATCTCTATTTCAGTTCAGTTGTGTCAGAATACCAACAGCCCAGTTCAAAAGTGTTATCAAACATGAATCGCAAAACAAGCATGATCCATTAGAAACTGCCAGGTTGAATTGGTATGAATAAGCAGGAGTGACTACGACCAGCAGGAATTCTAGGAGTTCTCTGCAGTCCTTATTTCAACCAAGTGAAGATCATCAAAGACAGGAGACCAATGAAGAGTTGCACACCTAGCTACAAAAATACCCCATGACTGTCCATTGAGTCCCATTTATAGTCTCTCCAAACATCCCATGTTCTCCCACTGGCTTTGCCTCAGCAAAACATCATGTGAGTCTGCATCACATGACACAGCCAGAGACTTTCACTTTGTGACAGCATCAGCCCACACTAAGAACCTTGTGTGTAATGAAATTCTCTACACACCTACCAGAACTACTAAGTCAGCTATCATCAGGTATATTCTCAGTGTTTATACAAACCTTCAGGGAAGACATTCCAGTGTACACTTTAGTTTGAGTGTCATTGATAGTTGTATCAGTAAGACCAGGTCTTAGTTTCCTTGTAGTATTATATGAAAATGTTTTCTGGGGTCCTGGAAAGACTGGATGTAGGGGAATGCCAAGACAGAGAAGCGAGAGGGGGTTGAATGGGGAAAAGAGGGAGGGAAGGGGCTTATGGGACTTTCAGGGAGGGAGGAAATGGGAAAGGGGAAATGATTTTGAATGTAAATAAAAATATAAAAAATTAAAAAAAGAAAAAAAAAGAAAAATTTTTATAGGTAAGAATTTCATGCATATAAATCCTATCTAATACTATTTATATACATTGTTTTGGCCATGTGACTGATATTCTAGAAGTGTTTAAAACCTCAGACGTTTCTGAATTCTTAATAAGAACAATACACTTTCTCTAATTATAAACATTTAAAATGCTAAAATAGGTGTTTCTCTTAAAGACATTCAATCCAAATGTGCCAAACACAATTACTTATTAAAACTTTATGGTGAAACATCCCTGTAGAGTAAGAGGAAGATTGGAAGATCTAATTGTCTTAGTTGTAACCACAAACTAAGGTTCCTGGAGCAGAGAAGAAGCAGTTCCCATGAACTCACAGACCTTCCAGCTGGCAGAGTGCCACTTACACATCTAACACCTGGAACACACAGTGACAACCCATACGATAGCAAAATATGCAAGCAAGAAAGAATGATAAACATTTTTAAATGTTAATAAAAATTTATTTATTTATTTAGCAGTGTGATTTCTTGCTCATCCTTAATGTGCAGGCTCCCAATTTACAATAGGAAGAACTGTAGGTATTTGCATCTTCCTGAGAAGTGTGGATATAGCAAATGACCATAGTCCAAGCTTTCCATTGCAATAATGCTTCTGCTATGAGGGTACAAATAAATAAGTGAATAGCTCTGAGGAAACACTGAATCCCCTGATATTAGACTTTCCTGCATTTACTTTGATAACCTTCATTACATGGCACATCCCTACTCATCCAGGCATATGGTGAATATATGGAGATCCATGCATAATTAATAGATAAATGAAGGCCTGAAAATAAACTGTTACAGCTCACGGTTGAAGGGCATCCTCGTAGCTTGATGATATTTGTGCTGCTTGCCTGATAATCGTGCACCATTTAGAAGAGCACAGTGATTTTAAAATTAACACTTTATATACATTATCTTTAATCACTTAAGGTAGCCTCACATGGAGGAGTCTGCGTGCAAGGATAAGAATGTGTACATGTGCTGTCCTGGAGAGTTATTTTCAGACTCCAAGAGCTATTAACTACCCTGATACATATACTTGAAATCCAGTTCAGATTCCTTACTTGCTGAGAAGATAAGCCAGAGGTGGGGAGAAAAGTATGCTGGGAGAAACAAGGAAGAACAAATAAAATAAATAGCACTTCTGGAAATTATAAAGAATATGTGTTTTATTGATAGTACTCACAGATTCTACATGATATCATGTAGAATCCTTGATCAGAAAGAATCCTCTTTACTGATGAGCACAGATTCTGACAAACATAATTCTATAAAGATATTTAAAGCAGAAGCACAATAACCCTGCCACACAGGTCAGGAAATATTTGTGAATTTAGTGCACTTGCTTAAGTGGAAAACTAGATGGTTAAAAGTGATTGACTTTCATGGTTTATTTACTTTATTTTCACAATAATCTGTAGCCATCTGGGCTATATCAAAATAGCCAGTCCACAGTAAAATTATGGAGGAAAACGTTCAACTTCATTACCTACCAATTATTGTTCAAATACCTAGTCATATTATGACAATATTAGTTAATTAGCACAGCCCACACTACCTTAGCGGAAAGTGTGCTGTGGAGACATAGACAGAAACTCCCAAAGTCGAGTCATTTTCTCTGTCCTATATTGTGTTTTTCCCTCATTTTTCTCCCTTTAGCTTTTACCTTTGTTTCTCTTTTTACAATTAAGTCAATTGTGAAAACTGATCATTGACTAGGCCCACGCAAGTCTGGGCCTGCCCACAGACAGTCACATACAGAGAAAGGCTCTTGGGCCATACACACCCTGACTGAACTAATGGCTACTGATGGCATCTGGGAGAGGAAGACTCCTTGTTTTCAGTTGTGTATCTACTGATGTGCCCACTAGCATCACTACATAGTTCCAAACCTATAACTACCAGGTAACTATGGTGGAGTTGGTTCTAATGCTTTGTCTTATTGTAGCTCCCAGAAGCCGTGCTTCCAGACTTCAAGGGTCTCTGCCTCCAGCTGACTTTGATTCTTAGTAAACAATTGCCATACATCCAAGTGCTGGGCAGGGAGTTAAGATGGGGTTTTTGGATTTGCCCAGGCAAGAGACCTAGAGAGAAGAACCAGGAGAATTGCCATGACTCAAGATCTGAGCGATCAAATTTAAAAGCTGCCGGAGAGAAATCTGGCAATACAGATGTAAAGGGAAAGAGGCTATATGGAGGTAGGTGGGTGGGTGGGGGTGGTCCCAGAAAGTAACTGGGCAATAAAGATGAACTATTGATTTAGATGGTGCTAACTCAGGAATACTGGAGGGCAGTGTATACTAGCTGCAGAAAAGTTTGGAAATGCCCAGCCATTGAGCGAGTTTTATATATATATATATATATATATATATATATATATATATATATTCTTTCATTCACAAATCCAGAGCTCACGGGAGTGTACAAAGTGCACCCCACGACCCCACAGGGAGCTTAGAGCAGTTTTTAACTATTTGCCGAAACATGACCCTATTTAAATTAATTGACCATAAAACAAAACAAACAGAAAAATAGATTAACATAGGAAAGGGAACTTTGGGAGTTGGAAAGTGAGTGCGATGGCCAGAGATAATAGAGAGTGGAAATGAGAAGAATAAACAATGTATAATACACATGTGTGGATTGTCAAAAGAATAAATCAATATAAATTATTATTTATATAATTAACATAGTTATTTAAGCTATAAAAACCCTTCTCTGAACTTCTCCTAAAAACCTGGGTCATGATCCTGACTGAAATTGCCAGCCTTGGTCTCCATTCTCCCACAGAACTATTCTGCTGGAAGCACAAACCGTATCTCCTTTAAAAGGACCTGTAAACTCCGGGCAGGTAGCCCTCAACAGAAGCTGCCACCCCTATCCCAGAGATACCGAAGACAGTGACTTTTACTCATCAACATCACCTATGGCTTTGCATATCTGCTGACCTTTACTTGCATCAGGCTTTGTAACCACCTGTAGTATATCTTTTATTCCTAAGAAGCCACTGGCCCTGTAATCCAGAGAGAGTGATAGTGGGTCAGCACCCCAATTGTTATATTTTTGTGATCCATACATTCACAGCCAAGACAAGCTTCCTATCTTCATCCTTTCCTTTGATATACAAATACAACTTTTTAGAACTTGTTCCATTCAGTCTCACTCAGAAAGTTTCTAAAGGCTAAACGGCCAGTCTGGGCCCTCCTCCTTAGGAGCCTTTTCTTCTTCAACCATCCCTTGCTCTCCATGACTGCTCCTTGACTGGCACCATCTTTCAATGAGTTCTGCCTTTCTCAAGATCCATCAAATGCCCTCCATATGGAATGGACTTAGTTTTTTCATGCCCCCAGATAGTGGATATTTTGAAGCCAGCATGTCATCAGGATGGAAGATAAGGTTTACTAATGAACTTAGTAATGTACCAGGAGAATTATGAGAAATAACTTCCCACTGGATGCTAGGCAAGCTAATACATGTAAATCCTAATGCAGGTCTTCATAAGCAACAAGTTTCCAGCTGTAAAATGTTTGTCAAATGTTACCTATTGCTCTCATAGTTTGCCGAGTTCAGGTGGTAAATTATAAATATATCTGTGGCAAAGAAGTTATATAACCCCAGGTTGATGTAAATCATTAACATTTGCACTAAATATGGGTCCTGGATGTAACAACTAAACTATTGGTTTGACAGAAACTATGGATTGTTGGTCAAAATATGATAAAATAAGTAGTCCAGATCTGGACCCTATAGCTCTCTGTAGATAAGGTGTGCCTGATGAATAACAGAGAGAATATTATATGCATAAAATTATTATGATCTACCTTAAATATATTCATATACACATGTATAATTGTATAAACACATTAATTTTTACTGACATATGTGTTAGTTTAAAAATTCTTTTCTCTAAGAAATGTTCATGGCTTCCTGCTGTTTTCTACAAAGGGCACAAAACATTGACAATGATTCTGGAGAACATTTTGAATGTCCTCTGCTTGACACTGAAAACTCACTGAATGGCCATGCTGCTTCTAGCAGCTGAGAAGAGAAGAGAGAGGAGAGGACAGGAGAGGAAAGGAGGGGAGGGGAGGGGAGGGGAGGAGAGAGGAAGGGAGGAGAGAGGATGGGAGGGGAGGAGAGGGGAGTAGAGGGGAGGGGAGGAGAGAGGAAGGGAGATGAGAGAGGAGAGGAGAGGAGAGGAGAGGAGAGGAGAGGAGAGGAGAGGAGAGGAGAGGAGAGGAGAGGAGAGGAGAGGAGAGGAGGGGAGGCAGCCCTCAGTCCCTGTAACATTGTCACACTCTTGTTGTTGCCTTTAGAAAAAGCAACCCAGAGGCAGCTGGCAAGGCACCAGATGGCCACACAAAGTCTTTTTATGACTTGATATCATGTTAGCTTTGACTCTGAGGAAAGAATGCTAAAGACAAAAGACCCATATAGTTAAGCCTTTTTCTTTTTGAGTGGAAGATAATGACCACATGCTTTATAACCATATCCACTAGAAAACAACAACCATCAATGTTATAATTGAAATGTGTGCCACAGGCTCACATGTTTGAACATTTGGTCCCAGCTAGTGGTGCTCTCTTGGGAGTTTATGGTATGTTTGGTGGGTATAGATTAACTGGAGGAAATACACTGTTATGGGGGAAGCTTTTGGGTTTATAGCTGAGCCATGCTTCCACCCCAAATCTTTTTCTACTTCCTTAAAGCACAAGAAGATATGATAAACTACTCCACATTACCCTTGCCACGGACAGTATTCATTCCCACTGCCCTCTCAAACCATGGACCAAAATAAATCCTTTCCATAGAGTTGCTTCTGCCAAGTATTTTGTCTCAGTGACACAAAAAATAACTAATACACAAGCTCATCAAGTTTAGGAGCTATCAATGTGTATTAAAATTTAGGTAAGTTACACTCCTGTGACATATGTTAAAAGATACACACGTGCCTTCCTGAGTCCTAAATCATGGTACTTAGGAGGAAAATTTTCTTTTTCGAACATTCCTCAGCAATACCACTTGATCCAGAAGACTCAACAAAGTCAAATACAGAAAATTATCAGTTTAAATATCCAGAAAGATGGTTTGTGGAAAGGTGATTGATGTTAATTCTCCTGATATGAGTTTGATTTCTATGATCTACATGGTAGAAAGAGTGACTTTCAACTGACTTCAAAAGTTGTTCTCTCATGTCTATTTACAGGTGTTCTTGAGAGCTTGGGATATGGCTCAGCAGTAGAGCTTCCGAACACCTGAAAAGTAAACTTTGAAGAAAACAATTAGTTAGAAATTATCCTATCACTAAAGATTTTAAGTAACCTAATATTTAAAAATAATAATATTCCTAGGACTGTTTTTTTTTTTGCAAAGATCTTCTGAGGTAAAAAAGGGAAATATATTTAATCACCTCCAGTCATGTACTCAAGCTCCCCATGTAATTCAGTACTACAAATGAAAATATCCATATTTGTTGGAGGCAAATGTTTGCTCATGTTATGCCTAAGGTCTCTTATCTTTTTCTGTCCATGTAAAAAGACACCTTTGGAAACCATTGCCATGGTAAAAGTCCCACTGGCAATGTCTACTAGCAATAGCTCAGCATCACAAAGAGCTCTGAGAAAAAAAGTTCATAAATTCTGAGATAAGTAAAGGCTACACTTGAAATTCCAGATAAATGGGAGAAACTTTTGGTGAAAGGAAAATTATACATATCATATGTTCTTAATGGTACATCCACTTTTCTTTATCTAAGATGAAGACAGTGAATAAGAGAAGTCCAGAATGTGTCTGATTCCCACCCTTATACTGCTGACAACTTCCCAAGGTTGTCTGCATTTGTGGGTGTCTGTGACAAGTGAAAACTGTTTACGGTATGTCCCAAAAGAGATTCGTTCACCTATCTAGAGAAATGTCCAATAAAATCTGTAAAGGACAGACAATGATGCCTGTTCTGCTTACCCCAAATATATTGTCAAACAAGTCTGCAGTCAGTGGTGCATAAACAGAAGGTGAAGGACTGAAGTCATAATCATCAAAGACAGTTTCCCAAGAACTACCACATGCCCACACCTGGGGGAAGGAACAGTTGCATCCCAATCCATTTCCCTGTGAAGCGTAATATCTAGTTGATGAGCTTAACTGAAGCATATGGAAATGATGATAAAAATAGGAAGTGCTAAACTCATGGCATTTGAGGACACCATCTGTATAGCGACAAAGAGGTGTCACTGCTCCAGTGTTTCTGCAACATACTCATCTGAAGTGCTCTGACCCCTTCCAACATCATCTTCCCAAACACTGTGCAACTCCTTAGTTCAAAAGGTTGATAGTATTGAGAAACTGAAAAAGGTAATCCAAGGATCATGTGGGATGTACAGGAGAATTCTTAAGAGACCTGATCTAGGTTCAGGGTCTCCTTCTTTAGAAGGCACGTGTCACTGTTGGATTCTCTCCAGTTGGGGCTCATTTTCTAAAAGAGAGATAAAGCCATTACCTCTCCAGGTTTGCCTTCCCAGGCCTGTACGCAGCAAGCCCCCTTCACGTATTTTGTGGCATTAGTGTGCTCTGCACCTGAGCTCTCACAGCTCAAACTGCTGCCAGCACAATGCTTTCAGATGCTTATGTCCTTGGAGACTAATTAGCCTCCCATTCTGCAAGGTGAGAGCTGCAGCAACAGTCTCTACATCATCACAGATAAATCAAACAAACTGATGTAAATCAGCAGAGCCAGGAAGCAAATACCCAGCTTTTCTGAATTAAATTGAGGATCTTCCTTGACATCTGAGGCTTGATTTCTTTCAGCAGAGATGACAGCCCTGAAACTGCTTTTGCAGTGCCAAGTGGGATAAAAAAAAAAATGTCAGGGCATCATTTACATATCACAAAGACACCTCAAGCTGGCAAGCTTGTTGCTTAGTAAAGAAAATACACATAAAGTGGGGCTTCAGGGATTGGGCCAGAGCCCCTTAAAGGTCCTATGGTGTTAGTTGTTAGGTGTTAGTTGGTTACTTAAGCAGTGCTGTGCCTGAGAAGGGTTAAGGGAAGAGCAGAGCATAGCAAGCAGCTGTTTTCCTGCTCACTGTTCTCCACTTAGCACCTCTCACCACGAGACGCTGCTTAGAGCATCCAGAGTGGTGATTGTGCAAATTAATTTCTTTCAAACTTTGAAGATGTGTTGAGTTGAAGGGAGGAGATGGTAGGGATAGAAACAAGATCAAAATAAACAAAAGTGCTTTAAAACAACCCTTATAACAACTACCTAGCAACTCCTAGGCAGGCTCTGCCACTAATATAGTACTTTGCTAAGTTTCATATCTTTCTTGGATGGAGCCTTAGTTTGCTTTCCTTTCTTACATCCTAACGTTTTACATATCTTCTTACAGTACCATTACCTACACTAAACAGAGTGTGTTATTACATTGTACCTACTCAAGCCTTAGTTTGCTTTCCTTTCTTACATCTTAACGTTTTACAGTACCATTACCTACACTAAACAGAGTGTGTTATTACATTGTACCTACTCAACAAACATTTGCTAAGTGTACTACATAGGGTTAGTACTGCTGTGACAAAATAACATGATCAAACACAATTATGGGAAAAGGGGTTTGTTTGGCTTACACTTCTATGTCATAGTCCTTTGTCAGGACAAGAACTCAAACAGAGCAGAAACCTGGAGAAAGGAGCTGATGCAGAGTCCATGGAGGAGTGATCCTTATCATTCATGGCTTACTCAGTCTGCTTTCTTATAAAACACTGGACCACCAGCCCAGGGCTGGCACGACCCACAATGGGCTGGGCCCTCACACTTCAATCACTAAAATCAAGAAAATGTTCTACAGGTGTGCCTACAGCCAGAACTTATGGAGGCATTTTCTCAGTTGAGTGTCTCTTCTCTCCGAGGACTATAGCTTGTATCAAGTTGATATAAAAATATCTAGCACACTAAATAAATAACGATTAAATCTACAAAGAACAATCTAGATTCCATAAGTGCATTAATATTTATATGCATCGAGAAAGACACAATGGAAATCTGGAAATACATTTTGTCTATAAGCAATTATAATTTAATTTAAAGGCAGACTTTTCAGTAAACAACTGCAGGGACTTCATGAAATGATCACTTAAGCTTCAAATTCTTCAGAAGAAAGGAAAGACTTCACTGTAGAAACAGCCTCTTTGACAAACAAGTACTGTCCCCAAACCATCACCTGAAAATAATTATGACTGACAGATATTTGGTAATGAGGATTTAATTTTCCCAAAATCAAAATTAAGAAACAGAAGGGAGACCTAAATCTAGGCTATGTGACTCATACTATTTCTTTACTCCTAGTATTCACCATGGCCACACTCATCCCTCTCTCCACCCCAAGACTGGGATATGTTTTCCACAAAGGTTGTGGAAAGTGTTGAATTAAACTCATCCCTCAAAGACTTCCGATCGTCCGTACACATTTAGTGAAAATGAACAGTGGGCTCTTGTGCTGCCTGAAGCCAGTGTTACCCCTTGTTAATTTCACCCTTCCTTGCTGTCTTTTAGAGATATTCTACAATGTCTCTGACCCTTTTTCTCATATGCAAATAACTTAGCTCTTCTTAGCATATTCAGAGATGCATATTCAGGCATCTTCTTAGCAGAAGGAACTTGCCAATGAATTGTAGTCCTGAATATATGCAGTCAAAAGAATTAAGAGAACATGGAAAATAAATTTGATGCTGATTTTCACAGCAAAACCATTCAAAGTTGCCAAAAAAGGGAAAATTTTACAGAGCCATTGACAGACAAATGGATAAGGTAAATATGTTCTGGAACACAGCACATATTGATACTAAAATAAGGACAACCTGATCGAGAAAAGTTATAAAATGTTTAAGCCCTTATAATGTACTAAGTTAAATAAACTGTCATTAAGACTATATTGTAAGATTCAACCTATATGAAGTATGGCAAGTTATCAAATTCACAGACATAAAAAGTAGAACTGTGATTGTTAAAGGTTAAGATGGTACAGAATCAGGTGATATTGCTAAAGAGTTAAAGAATATTTATTTTCCAAAATGAGGTATTTTTTTTGTATTAGTTACACAACCATTTGAAAGTATTTAACAGTAATTGTTATTCCTCTGTTCTCTCTCTCTTTCTCTTTCTCTCTCTCTCTCTCTCTCTCTCTCTCTCTCCCTCCCTCCCTCCCTCCCTCCCTCCCTCCCGCTCGCGCTCTCTCTCTCTCTCTCTCTCTCTCTCTCTCTCTCTCTCTCTCTCTCTCATGTGTCCAGATGCGACTTCATTCTGTGCTGTGCTGGAAGGATGAGACTGTGTCAAGATCCTGGTTCGGCTGAGAATGAATGCTACAGGGGCAGAGAGAGAGGAAGAGAGATAAGGCCTCCTGGAGGATCTTAGTGTTATAGCTCTTTAAGGTTAAGATCTTCTACAACAATCTTCAATGAAACAGCTCTCTGAGACTATCTTAACTTGTTCATATACCTTTATTTGGGGTGGGTTTGAATGCATACGCTTTATTTGAGATGAACTAAGGGTTATATAATTTTGGGGATGGGATGAGAAATCCAGGGTGGAAAAAGGTCATGGCTGATGGCTAAGGCTATAGAGATGACTCATTAACAATGGGAGGCAGTCAAGAAATATCTGGTAGATTCATTCCTCATGTAGTCAATATTGGGTCTGGGATCGACCACAGAAGAGGAACCCCTGCTGACAAAGAGAGTCCACCATTTTGCACCAAGTTCAGGGCAGTCCTGTAATATCAGACTTTATCTTTAGTAGTGGAGAAATGATAGATAGATGATAGATAGATAAATAGATAGATAGATAGATAGATAGATAGATAGATAGATAGATAGATAGATAGATAGATAGACAGATGCAAAGATATAGAAAGATGATAGAGGTAGACACATAGATATAGACAGATGATGGAGTGATATAAATATGATAGATAGGTAGATAGATAGATAGATGATAGATAGATAGATAGACAGATGCAAAGATATAGAAAGATGATAGAGGTAGACACATAGATATAGATAGATGATGGAGTGATATAAATATGATAGATCGATAGATAGATAGATAGATAGATAGATAGATAGATAGATAGATGATAGATAGATAGATAGATAGATAGATGATAGATAGATAGATAGATAGAAAGACAGATGGATACCTCTCATTTTTCAGGAATTATTAATAATTAGATGTTTCAAGTAAATATAACAAAGACAAGACAAAGTCTCACCTAAGCAAATTAAACTGATCAATGTTAGTTTTCCATAAATGTGATGACTCCTTTTAAAATAGCAAAATACCCTTTTTTACCTATTTTCACCTAACTGATTCTCTGTTATAACTATTTTCCATCAGAACATCAGATGTATTTTTTCTTCATACTCCAAGCAGCTGTTATTTCAGTCACACAATGATATCAGTAATAGAATTAAAACATAATTGCAGGTCATGAAGACATCAATTTTACAATAAAATAATATTAGATTTAAAAAGGATGTCAGAGGTCATCCTGCTAAGTTTTCCAGCTAATTAAAAGAATTTCCTCTAATTTTCTATCCACACAGTTAAAATAGTGTTCCTACTTGAACCCTTCTTGATACTGACTGCCCACTGTACTACAAAATTTACTTACACTGTCTGATGGCTTTGCTTATTACAAAGAATTCTCTCAGGTTACTTGGGTGATAAGAATGACTTCATTTTCCCTATTTAAGTTGACCAGTTTTGAACTTTTAACATCCTCCTGAGACTCTCATGAACAATTACAGTTTTGCATTTGCCAAGAACTTTAGGTACTGATCTTTAGTTAGTCCTTACAACATACTTATAAATATATGAATTGTCTTTTTTTATTGAATATATTCTTCATTTACATTTCAAATGTTATACCCCTTCCCGGTTTCCCCCCTCCCCAAAAACCCCCAACCGATCCTCCCAACTCTACCTCCAAGAACCAACCTCTTCCACCCAACCCACTCCCATGACCCCCACTCGATATCTCCACACTGGGGCCTCAACGGCAACCAATAGATTGGGAAAAGATCTTTACCAATCCTAAATCCCAATAGAAGGCTAATATCCAATGTATACAAAGAACTCAAGAAGTTAGACTACAGAGTGTCAAATAATACTATTAAAAAATGGGGTACAAGGTTCTTCCCTAGTTTCCCTTCTATTAGTTTCAGTGTGTCTGGTTTTATGTGGAGATCTTTGATCCACTTAGAATTGAGCTTAGTGCAAGGAGATAAGAATGGGTCAATTTGCATTCTTCTGCATGTTGACCTCCAGCTGAGCCAGCATCATTTGTTGAAAAGGCTACCTTTTTTACACTGGATGGTTTTAGCTCCTTTGTCAAAGATCAAGTGACCATAGGAGTGTGGATTCATTTCTGGGTCTTCAATTCTGTTGCATTGATCTACATGTCTGTCACTGTACCAATACCATGCGGTTTTTAACACTATTGCTCTGTAGTACAGCTTGAGGTCCGGGATACTGATTCCCCCAGAGGTTCTTTTACTCTTGAGAATAGTTTTAGCTATTCTGGGTTTTCTGTTATTCCAGATGAATTTTTGAATTGCTCTTTCTAACTCTATGAAGAATTGAGTTGGGATTTTGATGGGGATTGCATTGAATCTGTGTATTACTTTTGGTAAGATGCTCATTTTTACTATATTAATCCTGCCAATCCATGAGCATGGCAGATTTTTCCATCTTCGAATTTCCTGAACAGAACTCCAATAGCTTATGCTCTAAGATCAAGAATAGACAAATGGGACCTCATTAAATTACAAAGTTTTTGCAAGGCAAAAGACACTGTCAAAAAGACAAAGCGGCAACCAACTAACTGGGAAATGATCTTTACCAACCTTACATCCGACAGAGGGCTAATATCCAATATATACAAAGAACTCAAGAAGTTAAACTCCAGAGAGGCAAGTAACCCTATTAAAAAATGGGGTACAGAGCTAAACAAAGTGTTCTCACCTGAAGAATATCTAATGGCTGAGAAGCACCTAAAGAGATGTTCATCATCCTTAGTCATTAGGGAAATGCAAATCAAAACAACCCTGAGATTCCATCTCACACCTGTCAGGATGGCTAAGATCAAAAACACAGGAGACAGCAGTTGTTGGCAAAGATGTGGAGAAAGAGGAACACTCCTCCACTGCTGGTGGAATTGCAAGCTGGTACAACCACTCTGGAAAGCAGTCTGGCGGTTCCTCAGAAAACTGGGCATGACACTCCCGGAGGATCCGGCTATACCACTCCTGGGCATTTACCCAGAGGCTTTACCTGCATGCAATAAGGACACATGCTCCACTATGTTCATAGCAGCCTTATTTATAATAGCCAGAAGCTGGAAAGAACCCAGATGTCCCTCAACGGAGGAATGGAT
Source organism: Tokudaia tokunoshimensis (assembly GCA_036184795.1). Classification (NCBI taxonomy): domain Eukaryota; kingdom Metazoa; phylum Chordata; class Mammalia; order Rodentia; family Muridae; genus Tokudaia; species Tokudaia tokunoshimensis. The sequence continues at coordinate 80,828,240 of BTHU01000013.1, forward strand.
TCAGAAGATGTGGTATATCTACACAATGGAATACTACTCTGCAATTAAAAACAATGAATTCACGAAATTCCTAGGCAAATGGTCAGATCTTGAAAATATCATCCTTAGTGAGGTAACCCAATCACAAAAGAACACACATGGTATGCAGTCACTGATAAGGGGATATTGACCCAGAATCTCGGAATACCCTAGACACAATCCGCATATCAATAGATTTCTAAGAAGATGGAAGGAGAGACCCCTGGTCCTGGAAAGACTGGATGTAGGGGAATGCCAGGACAGAGTAACGAGAGGGGGTTGAATGGGGAAAAGAGGGAGGGAAGGGGGCTTATGGGACTTTCGGGGAGGGAGGAAACAGGAAAGGGGAAATGATTTGGAATGTAAATTAAAAAAAATAATAAAATAAATAATTAAAAAAAATGGGGTACAGAGCTAAACATTGAATTTTCAACTGAGGAAACTCGAATGGCTCTGAAGCACCTAAAGAAATGTTCAGCATCCTTAGCTATGGAAATGCAAATCAAAACAACCCTGAGATTCCACTTCACACCAGTCAGAATGGCTAAGATGAAAAACTCAGGGGACAGCAGATGCTGGATTGGATGTAGGGAAAGAGGAACACTTCTCCATTACTGGTGGGATTGCAAGCTCATAAAACTGCTCTGGAAATCAGCATGGCAGTTCCTCAGAAAACTGGACATAGTACCTGAGGATCCAGCTATACCACACCTGGGCATATACCCAGAAGATGCTCCAACATGCAATAAGGACATATGCTCCACTATGTTACTAGCAGCCTTATTTATAATAGCCAGAAGCTGGAAAGAACCCAAATGTCCTTCAACAAAGGAATGAATATAGAAACCTTGGTTTGTTTTTATCTTATTTTATTTCATTTCTTATTATTCCCTTAGACATTTATTTTCTTCATTTACAAGCCATTTTGATAGTTATACAAACCCAAATGCTCAGTTCTCAGTACTTGTACATACAAAGAAAATGAAAACAGCTCAATTGGCTGTATGCATGTGTATACATACATATATATATACATATACATATATATATATATTTAAATATGTAACAATTACGGCTATGGAAGAAGAGATTATAAATTTGAGTGGAGTTAGAAAGAGCAATTTTGCAAATATATTTGTGTACTGGCTGATTTTGTGTGTCAACTTGGAACAGGCTGAAGTTATCATAGAGAAAAGAGCTTCAGTTGTTCAAGAACCTCCATGAGATCCAGCTGTGGGGCATTTTCTCATTTGGTGATCAAGGGGTGAGGACCTATTGTGGGTGGTGCCATCCCTGGACTGGTAGACCTGGGTTCTATAAGAAAGCAAGGTGAGCAAGCCAGGGGAAGCAAGCCAGTAAGAAACATCCCTCCATGACCTCTGCATCAGCTCCTGCTTCCTGACCTGCTTGTTGTTCCAGTTCTGACTCCCTTCCTTGATGAATAGCAGTGTGGAAGTGTAAGCTAAATAAACCCTTTCTTCCCCAACTTGCTAATTTGTCATGATGTTTGAGCAGGAATAGATACCCTAACTAAGACAATTTGGAATAACAAAAACTCAGGATAGCAAAAACTATTCTCAACAATAAAGGAACTTATGGGGGAATCACCACCTGTGACTTCAACCTGTATTACAGAGCAATAGTAATAAAAACTCCACAGCTTTTATACAAAGACAGGCAGGTAGATCAATGGAATAGAATTGAAGACCTAGAAATGAACTCAAATATCTATGGTCACTTGATCTTTGACAAAGAAACTAAAACCATCTAGAGGAAAAAAGAAAGCATTTTCTTTTTCTTTTTCTTTTTCTTTGTTATGATAAAATTAAAGATTTACATGGAAAATATTTCTGACAAAATTGAAGAAGCATATAAAAAGACACATTAAGATTGACAATTTCATGGAAAATTAAAGAGCAAAATGATCAGCATAAAAAAAATTGCTAAATTAACTGAAAAAGGAAGTAGAAATATTTTATGATAGAATTGAAAATTTACGTGGGAAATATTTCTAATAAAATTGTAGAAAAATATAAAATAACATTAAAATTGAAAATTATCATGGAAAATTACAGATAAAATGATAGACATAAAAATATTTCTAAGTTGATTGAAAGTGGAATTATAAACATTTTCTGATAAAATTGAATATCTACAAGGAAAATATTTCTGTTAAAATTCAAGAAATACATAGAAAAACACGTTAAAATTGACTATTTCATGGAAAATTATACAGATAAAATGGTAGGAATAAAAATATTCCAAAGTTGATTGAAAGTAGAATTATAAACATTTTCTGATAAAATTGAAGATTTGCATGGAAAATTATATGGAAATTGAAAAAATATAAAGAAAAACATTAAAATTGAAGATTATCATGGAAAATTATATAGATAAAATGGTAAGCATAAATTATTTCTAAGTTGATTGAAAGTGGAATTATAAACATTTTCTGATAAAATTGGAGATTTACATGGAAAATATTTCTGATAAAATTGAAAAAATATATAGAAAAACACATTAAGACTAAGTATTTCATGGAAAAATTATACAGATAAAATGGTAGGTTTAATATATTCCTAAATTGATTGAAAGTGGAATTGTAAACATTTTCTGACAAAATTGAAGATTTACATGAAAAATATTTCTGTTAGACTATGTTTTTTGTTGGGGAATTGAGTCTATTGATGTTATAAGATATTAAGGAATAGTGATTGTTGCTTCCTGTTATTTTTGATGTTCTTTTTATGTTTGTGTGGTTACTTTCTTTTGGATTTGTTGGAAAAAGATTGCTTTCTTGCTTTTTCTAGGGTGTAGTTTCCCTTCTTGTGTTGGCATTTTCCAACTATTATCCTTTGTAGGGCTGTATTTGTGGAAAGATATTGTATAAATTTGGTTTTATCATGGAATATCTTGTTTTCACCATCTATGGTAATTGAGAGTTTTCCTTGGTATAGTAGTTTGGGCTGGCATTTGTGTTCTCTTAGGGTCTGTATGATATCTGCCTGGGAACTTCTAGCTTTCATTGTCTCAGGGGAGAAGTCTGGTGTAATTCTCATAGGCCTGTCTTTATAGGTTACTTGACTTTTATCCCTTACTGTTTTTAATATTCTTTCCTTGTTTAGTGCATTTAGTGTTTTAATTATTATGTGACAGGATGACTTTCTGGTCTAATCCAGTCTGTTTGGAGTTCTGAAGGCTTCTTATATGTTCATGAACATCTCTTTCTTTAGGTTAGGGAAGTTTTCTTCTAAAATTTTGTTAAAGATATTTACTGGCCCTTTAAGTTGGAAATCTTCGCTCTCTTCTACACCTATAATCTTTAGGTTTGGTCTTCTCATTGTGTCCTGGATTTCCAGGATGTTTTTGCTCAGGAGCTTTTTGCATTTTGCATTTTCTTTAACTGTTGAGTCAATGTTTTCTATGGTACCTTCAGCATCTGAGATTCTTTCTTTATCTACTGTATTCTGTTGTTGATGCTTGCATCTATGACTCCTGAATTTTTTCCAAGATTTTCTATCTCCTGAGATGTCTCGCTTTGTGATTTCTTTATTGTTTCTACTTCCATTTTTAGATCCTGGATGATTTTGTTCAGTTCCTTCACTTGTTTGTTTGTGTTTTCCCATTTAAGGGATTTTTGTATTTCCTCTTTAAGGGCTTCTACCTGTTCATCCATGCTCTCCTGTATTTAAGGGATTTTTGTGTTTCCTCTTTAAGGGCTTTTAGTTTTTGACACATATTCTCCTATATTTCTTTAAGGGAGTTATTTATATCCTTCTTAATGTCCTCTAACAGCATTGTGAGATGAAACTTTAAATCCAACTCTGGCTTTTCCAGTTTGTTGGGGTATCCGGGACTTGCTGTAGTGGTAGAACTGGGTTCTGATGTTGCCAAGTAACCTTGGTTTCTGTTGGTAGGGTTCTTGAGCTTACCTTTCACCATCTGGTTATCTCTGGTGTTAGTTGGTCTTGCTGTCTCTAACTGGAGCTTTTCCTCCTATGGGCCTGTAAGCCTGTGTCTGTACTCCTGGGAGACCAACTCTCTTCTAGCAGGATCTGTGCACAGAAGGTTGTGGAGCTGTCTGGTTCCCTGCTGCAAATGGCGGCTGGAAGGAAAGACTCCTGTCCCAGCAGCAACACTGATGGTATGCCCTGTGTACTCCTAGGTGTTGCCCTCCAGAGAGAAGGTGAATATCTTACCTCTGCACTCAGAAGTGAAATTGTTGCTGGGCGATCACTCTCTCCTGGCAGGCTGTGCACAGAATCAAGAAAGCATTTTCAACAAATGATGCTGGTTCAACTGGTGATGAGCATGTACAGGAATGCAAATCAATTCATCTTTATATCCCTGTACAAAGCTACAGTCTAAGTGGATCAAGAACCTCCACATGAAACCAGACACCCTGAAACTAACAGAAGAGAAAGTGTGGAAGAGCCTGGAACATATGGGCACAAATTAAATATTCCTGTACAGAATACCAACGACTTATGCTCTAAAATCATCCATATACAAATAGGACCTCATAAAATTGCAAAGCTTCTATAAGGCAAAGGACAATAGAACAAAATGGCAACCAACAGATTGGAAAAAGATCTTTACCAATCCTACATCCAATAGAGGGCTAATATCCAATATATTCTAAGAACTCAAGAAGTTAGATTCCAGAGAATGAAAAAACCCTACTAAAGAATGGGGAAGGAGCTAGACAAATAATTCTCAACTGAGGAATACTGAATGGCTGAGAAAAACATAAAGAAATGTTCAACATCCTTAGTCATCAGGGAAATGCAAATCAAAACAACCCCGAGATTCTACCTCACACAAGTCAGAATAGCTAAGATCATCAAACAGGTGACAGAAGATGCTGGTGAGGATGTGGAGAAAGAGGAACATTACTCCATTACTTGTGGGATCTCAAGCAGGTACATCCACTCTGTAAATCAGTCTGATGGGTCCTCAGAAAATTGGACATAGCACTACCTGAGGACCCAGCTATACTACTCCTGAGCATATATCTAGAAGATGCTCAAATATGTCATATGGACACATGCTCTATGTTCATAGCAGCCTTATTTATAATACCCAGAAGCTGATAAGAACCCAGATGTCCTTCAACAGAGGAATAGATACAGAAATGTGGTACATTTACACAATGGAGTACTACTTAGCTATTAAAAAAGAATTTATGAAATTCTTAGGCAAATGGATGGAACTCAAAAGTATCATCCTGAGTGAGGTAACCCAATCACCAAAGCCCACACATGGTATGCACTCACTGATAAATGGATATTATCCCAGAAGCTCAGAATACCCAAGATACAATTTAAAGACAACATGAAGGTCAAGAAGAAGGAAGACCAAAGTATGGATGCTTCAGTCCTCTTAGAAGGGAAAACAAAATACTCTTGTGAGGAATATGGAGACAAAGTGTAGAACAAAGACTGAAAGAAAGGTTATCCAGAAACTGCCCCACCTGGGAATCCATCCCATATACATTCACCAAACCCAGACACTATTACAGATGCCAAGAAGTACTTGCTGACAGGAACCTGATATGGCTGTCTCTTGATAGACTATGTCAGAGCTTGATAAATACAGAGGTGGATGCTCACAGCCAACCATTGAACTGAGCATGAGTCTCCAAAAGGAGGATTTGGAGAAAGGACTGAAGGAGATGAAGAGGTTTGCAACCCCATAGGAAGAACTGCAATATCAACCAGACAAACTCCCGAGAGTGTCCAGGGTCTAAACTACCAACCAGAGAGTACATATGGAACAACTCATGGCTCTAGCTGCATATGTAGCAGAGGCCTTGTCAGGCATCAGTGGAAGGAGAGGCCCTTGGTCCTGTGAAGGCTCATTGCCTCAGTGTAGGGGAATGCCAAGGTGGGGAGTTGGGATTGGGTGGGTGGGTGGGGGTACACTCTCTAAGAAGACATAGCAGTTTCTGGAGTGGAAACTGGGAAAAAGAATAACATTTGAAATGTAAATAAAGAAAATTTCCAACAAAATAAAAAGAAAATAAATTTGAGAGGGAGTTGGGAAACACGGTAAGAGTTGGTATGGTGGGAAGAAGACCTTACATAAAAATAGTACTCCTAAAATGTTGTAAAAATAAAACTTTTATTAAAACAAGAGAGCTCAAATGAATCTAGACATAGCAGCACATGCTGTGTTTATATCATTGGTATGTACATGAAGGATCAGGACTTCAAAATCATTCCTGGCTATTTTGAGAGACTATCATTTATAAATTAAATAATTTTAGAATTCCATACAGGAATACTGTATTTATATTATTTCTTCCCATCTTTTTCCTCTTGAACTCTTCTTAAACTCTCCTGATTTCTTCTCAAATTCATAACCTCTTCTTTTTTACTGCATATGTACGTATAAATGTGCCAACTGAGTCCTTTTAGGGTTTCTCATATGTGTACATGTTTACCACTGACTACACAGCATTGGATAACCAGTAGAAGACTCACCCTTGTAGTACTGACTATCATTCTGAGAAACCACGAATTTTCTGTATCTCTTCGTCTAGAGGTAGAAAATTGTGAGGTATGATGGATTCCTATGAGGTAGAGTTTCTCCAGGTATATTCAGAGAACTAGTTTCAACACAAAACAGCAATGCAAAGCTTGTAAGGTTATTATGAGGTTTAAATACACCTGATTCGTATGAGGTTATCCTAAATAATGTTACTGTATTATTATGAATGAGGTCTTCACCTGATCAAGACATAACCCATTTCCCCAGTGTTGAGTCAATGAACAGAGAAGATATCACAAGTTACAGGAAAAAATAAACTGTGTCTACTGATACTAAGCAAAATCATGTTCAGTATATTCCTATGTAAGAAAGTCTCTTACAGTCTACTAACTTTGTATCACCTTGTACTTTAAAGGTGTTATATTATTACAAACTCAGAGTGAGTATCTGAGAATGTCAGACTTCTGTTACAACAAAAATATCCCAGAGAAAAATTATCTTTAAAAATTTTATTTATTTTTACTAGTGATTCCTATAGTTTTAGACTTTGCTTAGCCCAGTAACTCTGGGGCTTATGGGAAGAAGAAGAGCTTGACAGAGGGAACATGTGATTAAGTAGGCCGTTCAGCTTGGAAGACAGTGAAAGAATGAGAAGAAAGAAAGGACTAACAACCATATCGTCCAAGTCTGCCCTCTGAGCAACACTCCTCTTCCTATCATGTTCTCATGCCATCTCCCACAACTTTGTCACAGCCCAGTATGCTATTGATACACTAAAAACTAATCCATGGATAGGTTCAGATTCCTCAAGACCTAAACACATTTGAAAACTGCTACATTAGGGAAAATGCTTAAATGTATGAGCCTTTGCAGGAAACTTCCATTTCAAACTGTAGCATAAGACTTGGACTATGTCTCTAAAAATGTCATAACATATTCCAAGCTCAGTCTGCCTATACCATTGGAAACTGATCTGCCATGGCTCTCCAGCTCAGAAATTCTACAGAAAACTATAGAAGGAACCTCACTTCTCTAAGAAATTCTGGAGAAAATCTTAGATGTTCTCTAATCCTGTGAGCTCCTTGACTTGTACCTGAGAAATTCCACTCTCTGTCCCTACCTCGGTTTGGCTGCCTCTTCCATATCTGCATCTTTTCTCATTTTCTTACAAAACTGAATTTCATTAGCTTGAGATCTCTATGCCACAATGGAAGCTAATAGCATTGGAGAATCTTTTACTTAACTACTTGCAATATGCATATTGTAAAAATTTCATATTCAGAAGTTCTGAAAATGAAAGGATAATTTGTGGTCACCTACCGATGTACTTGCCCAGTGTATCATTAAAGAATAATTGAATCTTTATATTTTGTTGACTTTAATATAGACAGCACCATAGCTTTTGAAAACTGACACTTCACATATTTCACTGAAACTTACTTTGAATAAAATATCAAGTGAAGTATGAATATATAACTAACAATGACACTAACACAGACTTATGTTACTACTAGAATACATAGTAATCATAAGATTATGTTTTCTTATGGTTTTCCAAGGAATGTATATATGTCACTCCTATCAAGTCAACCAACCAATCTGATAAAGAGTTATATATTTAAATTTTCATGCAACCTTAAAAGCAGACAACTTGAACTATATTCCAGTTTCACAGAATCAATACAAATTGAGATCATCCCATCCAATAAATATAGGGGAGTGATTCTGATGTTTTGATTTAATCAGATCTAATCTGCATGTACTGATGCAGAAGGTCCTTGTCCCCAGTTGATTTTTGATCGATCAATAAAGATACTAGGGGCCAATGTTTGGGAAAATGGAGACAGGACAGGACCCTTAGCACATGCTAAGACACAAGAAGAGGTAGAGGAGATTGCCATACTTGGGAGAGAGAGACAGAGCAGACTGAGAGCTGCAGAGGATATCATCCAAAATGGAGGCAGAAAGAGAAAGTAGCCCATAGAAGGGCACCCAGGAAGCATCTTGGGCAGCAAAGGCCAATGAGCATCACAGAAGGTAAATAAGCATCAAATTTAAAGGTAGATTTGGAAATTGTTTATCCAGGAGTACCAGAAGAAAGGGCAAACTGGCAAGGGAGGCTATTTTTTAACAAATAAACTCATACAACAAATAAACACTATTTTCTATAATAAGGATCCATTAACTTAAAGACATGATGTTCATAATACAGTTCTTTTTTTTTCCTAAGTTTTTTTTATTTACATTCCAAATCATTTCCCCTTTCCCGTTTCCTCCTTCCCCGAAATTCCCATAAGCCCCCTTCCCTCCCTCTTTTCCCCATTCAACCCCCTCTCGCTTCTCTGTCCTGGCATTCCCCTATATCCAGACTTTCCAGGACGAGGGGTCTCTCCTTCCATCTTCTTGGAAATCTATTGATATGCAAATTGTGTCTAGGGTATTCTGAGATTCTGGGTTAATATCCCCTTATCAGTGACTGCATACCATGTCTTCAGGTAAAGACCATATATTAAATTTTCCTGCTTGTAACCCAGGTTCTCTTGGGTCAGAGTGCTGACCAAACTTGCCTAAATCTGAGTAGTTCACCTGCTTCAATTCTCGGAGTGCTGGAATTGAAGGCCACTACACCAATCTATCTTCATTTTCAGTCAGTGAATTGTGCTTACCCAGTGTTCTTCTTGCGCAATTCTACTTATGACACATGGTAAACATATACAAGATAAGCAGCTACAGTTGGGAAAGCAATCTGTGTCTTTGAAGCAATGAAACTTATTACTCGGTATGAAAGTAAATTGATGTGAATAAAAAGTATTCAAGGGTTCCCTTCACCTTCTTCTGGTTTAATGTGATAGTCCTGGGTTTTGAGGAGATGCTGTCTCTAGTATAACTTTTTCCCTTCAAATTTGCCATTTCCATCACAAAAGAGCTTGATCCAGCTAGGGACTAGAGAATCTCAGACCACTTCACCACTTTATTAAAAATAGATTCTTTTCTCATACAATATATCCTGATTACAATTTCCCCTCTCTCTACTCCTCCCAGTTCCTCCCTACCTCTTCTCCCCTCTGGATCCACTGCCATTTTGTCTCTCATTAGAAAAGAACAGGCTTCTAAGAGATTTAAAAAAGCATGACAAATAAAATATACCATAAAACAAAAACTATCAGATTGAAGCAGAACAAGGCAAACCAACAGAAGGATAATGACCCAAATAAAAGCACAAAAGTCAGAGACCACTGATTCTTGCAGCCAGGAACATTATAAAACTACTAAACTGAATTCTAGAGCCCAGTGTGGTCCTGGTGGAGACAGAGTGACATGGATTCTACCCCTAGGACAGGGTCCAGGTGTCAGCCACCAGAGGCATCAATGACTGTAGTGGGTGTAACATTTGTTTGTGTAATAATGTACATATTTCCCTATCCTCCAAAGAATGTCTTTCCTGTTTCTCTCAATGACCAAATGAGAAACAACATGAGTCTAAGAGTGGAAGGAGTGAGTATGTCTCTGCAAAAGATAAATGCTGGGACCATCAGGATAGCAGTTAAGACTATGGAAAGGAACTCTAAAACATGAATTCGAATATATATAATTTTTCAACTATGCAAAAAATAAGAATTCAGTATGAATTATATGAGTGGCTTCATGAATCTAAAGGAATAAATGGAGTGGAGTTAATGAGCTAACTTGTCAGAAAGATACAATGGCAAACAGACTCCTGCGTTCAAGGTCAGCCTGGCACACAGCAACGTTAGACTCAGGTATGCTAGAGAAGGTAATTTTAGGACTGGTTTTTAGTATATGTGTGCAACAGAGGCAGGGGAAATAGGTCTCTGATTCTTGGGCTTTTATTTGGGTCCTTTTCTTTCTGTCAGTTTGTCTTGTTATGCTTTGGTCTGATGGGTTTTGTTGTATCATACATTGTATTTGTCCTGTTTATTTAAATCTCTTAAAAGTCTGTGGTTTTCTTGTGAGAGACAGAAAGGGAATGTTTCTAGAGGGGAGAAAAGGAGGGGAGGAAATTGGAGTAGAGAGAAGGGAAAGTACAACCAGGATGTATTGTATTAAATTCTAGTGCAATGTTAAAAGAAAATGTGTGCTTTCTGTTTCCAAAGAATCAAAGGGTTGGGATCACAGGATACTGATTCATAAGAAAATCATAAGGGAACCCGGGATAAATAATTGAATTGATATGTAAATAAAAAACTTGGCTTTTGGTCTGCATGAATTGAACTAAAAGAACAGGATAGCAGTTCTTTAGAATTTTCTCTAGTGAGAACAGAGCCATCTGGACATCTCTAGAGAGAAAAACAATTCAAGAAGTTTTTAGCAGGATTTCTGACTTGGTCAGGAGATCCAATAATTTTCTACAGCAGCTTCAGGAGCTATCCAGATAACAGTAAGGCAGTTGTCTCAACGAGAGAGTTCTTAGGCTAGCAAGAAAAAACTGTCTAGAGCAAAGCAAAGCACATTTATACACTCCACTCCCAGACACCTCTTCTCTCAGAATGCCTCACCATGCTGAGGGTAGTCCTTGGCACTGAATACTTTTTATTCACATAAAACTTTGTTGTAGAACCATATGACACTTTCCTGAAAATCTAGGAAGCAATGATCCTAGTCCTCATGATTTGACAACTGGTGGCAATCACTTTTGGCCCTTAATCTTAGCTTTCCTTTATATTGGGGAATTTCTGTTTTGTAAAGATCCTAATTTAAAATACCTATTTCTTGTAGGCAAATGTAAGGGAAAAAGCTGAAGTAAAAATTATGGAATTGCCATTTCTTCCCCGCCACATGATGACTCCAGAATTACATGTGCAAAAAATGTAAATACTTACAAAAATTCACTTCCTTTTAAAATCTAAAACTCAATGCTTTTTGACTATAAGCAAGTTTGAAAATAAAGATGATTTCCTGCTTCTTATAGGCTAAAAGGAAAAGAAAAGAAAAAAGGAAAGAAAAAAAGAAAAGATGATAGTTTCATTTGAATGGTACTCCAACGAACATTTTGCATGCTACCAGTTCAAATCCTGTGGGCACGCAAACATAGATGCACATTATGAAACATAATGCTATGAAAACAAGAATAAATCTAAACCAACCTTGTTCCCTTTTTCAATTGTTAAGGTAACCCATCTTGATTGTCACAAATGAACATCCCTATTGTAACAGAACTACATAAAGCTCAACATTTATATTGGTATGTTTTCTATATGAACATAAACAGTACCCTTATCATTGTATGTATAACCATGCAAATACCTCTAGGTTATCATCTTTTTAAATAATAGTGACAAACTAAAATGTCATCTCTGACCAATAATTTTCTCTTAAAGAAGGAACTCTGACCTTTTAGTTCAGCAGAAAGCAGACAGATAAATCATAACTATATGTTCATTAATTGTCTGATACTTAAAGACACAGCAGTTTCTGCTAAAGTTCAAAAGTGGCATTCCAATTTTTACAAGGCTAGCAAATATATTGCCTACTAAATCTCAATCTTCTTCTCAAGTCCAGCGGCTTGCCTGAGCTCAGAGATCCAAACATCAAGTCATTTCAAGAGGGCCAGAAATATTGCTATTTGAACACAAAACAGTCTGGGAAAGATGCCTTTATGCTATGATATATAATAAACTACAGGAACTTCTGTTGACACGCTAAGGCATAAGGGAACATTTACAACCCAGAATGAAATCTTATGGCACCTATTGATTCATGTCAACAGAGCTGCTTTCTTAAATTTGAGCCCCAGACAGTACTTTGAATATAGCTGCACCATCTTTCAGACATATTTAGAAATATATGATTTTAGAACAAACACACACACACAAGCACACACACACACACACACACACACACACATACACACACACACACACATACATACACACACACACACACACATATATATATATATATAATGGATTATTAAACATACCATTTCCTTTAAATCACTGATTTTAAATATTTCTTAGCCTTGATGAAACAATTTTATGGGCATTCAGTTTGGTGAAAAGTTCTTCCAAGAAAACAAGGTAAATTAAATAAGGTAACAAAAGAGCATTTTATCCTGTAGATGCTGCACAACTGGACACAAGGTCTGTTCTTTGCACTCTCCTTCTGCAATACTCCTGCTCTGCTTTGCTCAGTGCTGTTAGACAAGCCTGGAATGAGAGTGAAGAATTCCTGTCCCAGAATACCATCAATAGTGACACTATGCAAGGATTTATCTAATCTGCTAAACTGTTTTCTTTTGCCTATACTCAGAATAGAAAGCAAAATGCTGACTTTGCTGGGTACACTAGATTTACACACCTTTGTGTGTGACAAGATTTGACATACTGCTATTCAATTCTGAGCCTAGTTTCTTTCTTTCTTTTTTTAATAGCATTCTGAATCACAATATCATATGGCAAGTTAAAACTTTTCTTGTACCTTTATGATTATGGCCGTCCATAAATAGTAGCCACTTCACTTATAGCATATCATAAAATTTATTGTAGTATGTTTATGAGAGTAAAAATTATGTATGTGTGAGTATGCATATGTGTGTATGACCTTTCCTTTTTTTATTAGATATAGTCTTTATGTACATTTCAAATGATTTCCCCTTTCTAAGATCCCTCCTCCCTGAAAGCCCCATAAGCCCTCTTCCATCCCCCTGTTCCCCAATCAACCCCTTCCAGCTTCCCTGCCCTGGTATTCACCTACACTGCTGCATTGAGCCTTTCCAGGACCAGGGGCCTGTCCTTTCTACTTCTTGGGCATAATTTTATATGTTAATTGATTCTTGGTAATTCCTAGCTTCTGGGCTAGTTTCTTCTTATCAGTGAGTGCATACCATGTGTGTTCTTTTGTGACTGGGTCACCTCATTTAGGATGACATTCTCCATTTCCACCTACTTGCCTAAGAATTTCCTGAATTCATTTTTTTAAATAGCTGAGTAGTGTTCCATAGTGTAAATATAGGACATTTGCTGTATCGATTCCTCCATTGAGGGACATCTGGGTTCTTTCTAGCTTCTGGCTATTATAAATAGGGCTGCTATGAATGTGGTGGAACATGTGTCCTTATTGCATGCTGGAGAACCCTCTGGTTATATGCCCAGGAGTTGTATAGCAGGGTCCTCCGGTAATATTATGCCAAGTTTTCGAGGAGCCATCAGACTGATTTCTAGAGTGGTTGTACCAGCTTGCAATCCCACCAGCAGTGGAGGAGTGTTCCTCTTTCTCCACATCTTCTCCAGGACCTTCTGTCTCCTGAGTTTTTTATCTTAGCCATTCTGACTGGTGTAAGGTGAAATCTCAGGAATGATTTGATTTGCATTTCCCCAATGACTAAGGCTACTGAACATTTCTTTAGGTGCTTCTCATCCATTCAATATTCCTCAGGTGAAAAGTCTTTGTTTAGCTCTGTACCCCATTTTTAATAGGTTTATTTGGCTCTCTGGAGTCTACATTTCTGAGTTCTTTGTATATCTTGGATATTAGCCTTCTGTTGGTTGTAGGGTTCTGTTGGTTGTAACATGAAAGAATGCTGAATTTTGTCAAATGCTTTTTCACCATCTAATGAAATGACCATGTGGTTTTTTTCTTTGAGTTTGTTTATGTAGTGGATTACATTGATGGATTTCTGTATATTGAACCATCCCTGCATCCCTGGGATGAAGCCTACTTGATCATGGTGAATGATCATTTTGATGTGTTCTTGGATTCAGCTGGCAAGAATTTTATTGAGTATTTTTGCATCGATATTCACAAGGGAAACTGCTCTGAAGTTCTCTATTTGATCTTTGTGTGGTTTTGGTATCAGGGAAATTGGGAAGTGTTCCTACTGCTTGTACTTTGTGGAATAGTTTGAAGAGTACTGATGGTAGGTCTTCTTTGAAGGTCTGATAGAATTCTGCACTAAAACAATCCGGTCCTGTCCATTTTTTTGTTGCAAGACTGTCAACGACCACTTTTATTTCTATAGGGGTTATGGGATCATTGAGTTGGTCTATCTGATCCTGATTAAACTTTGGTAGTTGATATCTGTCAAGTAAATTGTCCATTTCATCCAGATTTTACAGTTGTGTTGTATATAGACTTTTATAGTAGGATATGATGTTTTTTTGAATATCCTCTGTTTCTGTTGTTATTTCTCCCTTTTCATTTCTGATTTTATTAATTTGGTAACTGTCTCTGTGCATTCTGGTTAGTCTGGCTAAGAGCTTATCTATCTTGTTGATTTTCTCAAAGACCAACTCCTTGTTTTGTTGATTCTTTGTATGGTTTTATTTGTTTCTACTTGGTTGATTTCAGTCCTGAGTTTGATGATTTCCTGCCTTCTACTCCACTTGGGTGTATTAGCTTCTTTCTGTTCTAAAGCTTTCAGGTGTGCTGTTATGCTGCTAGTGTATGCTCTCTCCAGCTTCTTTTGGGAGGCACTCAGAGCTATGAGTTTCCCTCTTAGCACTGCTTTCATTGTGTCCCATAAATTTGGGTATGTTGTGCTTTCATTTTCATTAAATTCTATAACGGTTTTGATTTCTTTCCTTATTTCTTCCATGACCAAGTTATCATTGAGTAGAGCATTGTTCAGCTTTCATGTGTATGTGGGCTTTCTGGTTTTTTTGTTGCTATTGAAGACCACCCTTATTCCATAGTGATCTGATAGGAGGCATGGGATTAGTTTGATCTTCTTACATCTGTTGAGGTCTGTTTTGTGACCAATTATATGGTCAATTTTGGAGAAGGTACCATGAGGTGCTGTGAAGAAGGTATATTCATTTGATTTAGGATGAAATGTTCTATAGATATCTATTAAATCCATTTGGTCCAAAACTTGTTAGTTTCATTGTGTCTCTGTTTAGTTTGTGTTTCCCTTGTCTGTCCATTGAGGAGAGTGAGGTGTTGAAGTCACCCACAATTATTGTGTGGGGTTCGATGTGTGCTTTAAGCTTTAGTAAAATTTCTTTTATGAATGAGAGTGCCCTTGTATTTGGAACATTTATGTTCAGGATTGAGAGTTCTTCCAGGTAGATTTTTCCTTTCAGGAGTATGAAGTGTCTTCCGTGTCTTTTTTGATGACTTTTGGTTGAAAGTCTATTTTATTGGATAATAGAATGGTTACTCCAGCTGGTTTCCTGGGACCATTTGCTTAGAAAACTGTTTTCCAATCTTTTACTCTGAGGTAGTGATTGTCTTTGACACTGAGATGTGTTTCCTGTATGCAGGAAAATGTTAGGTCCTGTTTACATATCCAGTCTGTTGGTCTATGTCTTTTTATTGGATAATTGAATCCATTGATGTCAAAAGATATTAAGGAAAAATGATTGTTGCTTCTTGCTATATTTGATGTAATTTTTATGTTTATGTATTTATCTTTTTTGGGGTTTCTTGAAAGAAAATTAATTTCTTGCTTTTTCTAGTGTGTAGTTTCCCTCCAATTGCTGGCGTTTTCAATTCATTATCCTTTGAAGGGCTGGATTTGTGGAAAGATACTGTATAAATTTTTTTTTGTCATGAAATACCTTGATTCTCCACGTATGGTAATTGAGAGATTTGGTGGGTATAGCAGACTGGGTTGGCATTTGTGTTCCCTTAGGGTCTATATGACATTTGCCCAGGCTCTTCATCTTCTGGCTTTCATCATCTCTGGTGAGAAGGCCAGTGAAATTCTGATAGGTCTACCTTTATATGTTACTTGACCTTTTTCCTTTAATGCTTTTAGTATTCTTTCTTTGTTGAACACATTTGGTGTTTTAATTATTGTATGATAGGAAGAATTTCTTTTCTGGTCAAATCTATTTGGAGTTCTATAGGCTTCCTGTTTGTTCATGGCATCTCTTTCTTTAGGTTAGGGAAGTTTTCTTCTATAATTTTGTTGAAGACATTTACTGGCCCTTTAAGTTGGAAATCTTCACTCTCTTCTATACCTATAGTCCTTAGGTTTGGTCTTCTCATTTTGTCCTGGATTTCTTGGATGTTTTGGATCAGGAGCTTTTTGCATTTTTCATTTTCTTTGACTGCTGAGTCAATGCTTTCTATGGTATCTTCTGCATCTGGGATTCTCTATTCTATCTCTTGTATTATGTTGATGATGCTTGGATCCATGACTTCTGACTTCTTTCCTAGGTTTTCTATGTTCTGAGTTGTTTCCCTTTGTGATTTCTTTGTTGTTTCTGCCTCCATCTTTAGATCCTGGATGGCTTTGTTCAATCCTTCACCTGTTTTGTTGTGTTTTCCCTTAGCCCTTCAAGGGCTTCTCCCTGTTTACTTGTGTTCTCCTGTATTTCTTTAAGGGAGTTATTTATGTCCTTCTTGAAGCCCTCCATCAGCATCATGAGCTGTGAGTTTAAATCCAACTCTCGCTTTCCTGGTGTGTTGGGATATCCAGGACTTGCTGTTGTGGGAGAATTGGGTTCAGATCGAGCCATATTGCCTTGATTTCTGTTAGTAACCTTCCTTCGTTTGCCTTTTGCCATCTGGTTATCTCTGGTATTAGTTGGGCCTCCTGTCACTGGGTAGTGCTTGTCCCTCCTGTGTGTCTACAAGTTTACCTCAGCACCCCTGTGTGACCAGGTTTCCCCTGGCACAGACTGCTGTGGGGCTGCCCAGATCCTGGGTGTCGGTCAGGCCCTGACAATATGAGACCCAAGTGATCTTACACTCAGGTTGTTCTCGGCGTTCCTGGCTGCAACAGCCTACTCAGTCACAGGAGAGAAGATGTTGGCCTCACCCCCACTCGCAGGACTCAATTCAGAGCAGATATCCCCTAGCTGACTAGGTGCACAGAAGGCTGTGGTGGCCTTACCCAGTTCCTGGGTGCAGGTGCGGCCCTGGCGGGTCATGTCCCAAGTGCTGTTATATTCAGGAGATCCCTGTGTACCTGTCTGCACCTGTCTTTTCAGTCACAGGAGCTAAGATGGCAGCACCTCACCTCTAAATGTGGGACTTCGGGCAGATGCCTCCTGGCAGGGTAGGTGTACAGATCGTTGTAGTGTTGCCGAATTCTTGGTTGGAGCATGTATGACCTTTCTTGCATGCAAATACATGCATACCCATATGTATAAGTATGTATACCAACCATCAAATCTACTTAGTTATTCATGTTTTCACTTTGTAGTTCATTTGAGAGTAAAATTCACCATTATCTGAAGATTTCAAAAGGCTGACATACCTTCCTCTGATTCAATACTTCCTCAAGTTACCATGCATAGAATTTATAATTTGATATGCACTTTCACAAATGCACCTAACTCATACCCTCAGATCAGTACAATGAAAGAGGGTGCCATTCTCACTTTCTTTAATTGAATTTTCCAAGGCATAAATTTATACTGAAAGCCATTCAGAAAGAGAATCACCTAGCCTATACAACAGTTAGTATGCACAGTGCACACTGGGAATACAGCTCTGAGAAATAGTGAAGTAGATGGCTTTGATTTACATTTCTGCTCTTGATTTTTTCAAAGTAAACTACTCGAAGTTCCTTGCTATTTCATAGGTTTCCCTTAAGATAGATAACCTGAGGTTTGTGTGAAATAATATCTTTAAATTCTACTACAGAAAGTAACTTCAGTTAATACTTTGCAATTTTACATCTTCATGTGAGGCACATAGAACTGGTACATTGCTGAGATGTTTACAACTCACAGTGGAGAAGGAGCAGCACACAAACATTTGCTGTGATCAATGTGCATTTTACATCTATTTATTTTATAGATGGAATTCAGCTAAAGACTTACATCTTCATCCATTTGAATACTGCTTTCCTGTTATCATCACATGTGTGTTCCTCATTGGTATGCATAATTCTGCTTAATTTATTACCTGCATTAGTGCCTGAGAATAAGAGATAATGTGTATGAAATTTACAAGTATCTGTCAATTCCTCCCCACTCTTACTTTTATGATCCAAGTTCTATGGTTTAGTCAATGAATTTTATGAAATTGACACTTCTCATCCTGGCAAAGCATCGTATTGAGGCTAATAAACAATCACACATCACAATAAAAGTAGGAAACACACTTAATGAGTACCTATGTTATTGCCTATGCCATATTTATTAAGCTGAAACTTAATATGGAACCACATTTATACAACAGGGAAATAATTTGCATACTTTCTTAAGGAGATGTGAGATGAATTTCATTAGTATTGTAAAATATTTTCAGGATCTCTCTGAAAGAGATTCTTTAAGGATTAAGGTGTTAGCTCTAAATGAATTATAACACATAAATGCTACATAATGATTCAGTAAGGCTATGTGACTGAAAAATAATTATTTGACATTTTTAGCATCATGGTTTAAGACAAGTTGTTAACTTAAAGATTATAAAATAGTGACTTGGATACCTAAAAATCAAAAGCCTTAGTAGTGAGAAAAACTTGTAAAGCCATAGCTTTAATGCAGGACTGAATGAGTAATTTAAAACTATAAAGAAACAAGTGTTAGGGCAGGATGGGAGTTGGCAGGCTCCTACAGTAGCTATGTCTTCATTTTATGGAGAGGCCAAGTTTCATTCAAAACCCCACAGAAACTCAAGCCAAACTATTCTTTGACTCTAGCTTAGATCTAGTAAAACTCACTTTGTCCTATCAGCTCATCAGAGTCTAGGGTCACATGTAATTTTTTATATTTTGTTCTGAAGTGTGCATCTCTTGTGCACTTTATCTTCATCCTCTATATGGGCTAAACATTAGGTGTCTGTCTATTTTAGAGATGTTGACCTTACAAGCCTCTTGTTTATCTCCATCATTATTTCAGCATTTTCTCATCCTCAGAAAGGATTTCCTTCATGCCGTACATGAATATTCCCACTCCAGAAAACATCCTTATATCTCTGAGTTCTGCTAAAGTGTTAACTAGTCTATCATCCATCATTAATGGAAGATGTATAAACAGATTATTTTCAGTGGGCGTTTGCATTTACTATATTTCTAAAACCCTAAAAATGAATATTTGTACCTTTATACTTCATAATGGGATTCTACTATACTTGCAGACAGGAGCCTAACATAATTGTTATCACAGAGGCTTCATACAGTACCTTATGGAAAAAGATGCAGAGACCCACAGCTTAGGGGAGAAGCTTGAGGAATCCTCCAGAAGAGGGAGAAGAATGATGATATGATCTTGAGGGATCAAGAACATCACAAGAAAATCTACAGAATCAAGTAACCCAGGCATATAGCTTATATGCCAGGGCTATTTGATATTCATGGGCAGCTTCCCCATTTCTAAAGGGAAAGAAAGAAGGAGTGGATGAGTGGATATGGGTGGAAGGACTAGGAGGAGAGGAGGGAGGGAAAACTGTGGCTAGGATAAAAAGTACACAAACAAATTAGCTACAAAAAAGTGATATTTATAGTTATTTAGCCTTTGGAACAGGTGAATAACATAAATGTCTTTATAAAAGAGTAATGTTATTTGTCACAAGTAAAATAATATGGCTTACAACACCTACTGCATTCCTTTACATATAGTTAAGAAGAATGAAGAACTTTACTCTTTAGCATTTTTTATTTTTGAAATAAAATTACTTCTTTCTCACTTTCCTTTTTTCCATCCAAACCAGTTAATCTTAACTCCTCTAATGCTATGAGCTTTTACTACAGTTTCTCATACTGTGGTGATCCTTAGTCATAAAATTGATTTGTTGCTACTTCATGACTGTAATTTTTGCTACTGTTATAACTCATAATGTAATATCTACATTTTCCAGTACTCTTCGACAACCCCCATTAAAAGGGTCATTCGACCCGCAAAGGGGTGGCAGAGGACAGGATGATACACACTGCTCCAAACCTTTCCTTATACCATCCCTTCATTCATGGATTCTTTTCTTAATTAGATGTTGCTACCTACATGTATGTATAAACATATATGTTCCTAAATTTAACCTAATCAGTTTGCTTAATGCTATTTGCATATATATTAACAGAGCTGATCATTTGGTATTAGATAACCAATTTTTAATAAGCAAACTTTGAGTTGAATGCTTCAGTTTGAATGAGGCTTTAGATTTTGCCTCCAGAATTCACTTTCTCCCCAGGGTAAGGTAGAACCCAATTAATAATACTCTGTATGCCTGCAGACCAGAACCTAACATAACTGTCCTCTGAGAGTTTCCACCTGGCAACCAATGAAAACAGATGCTGAGACTCACATCCACATCTTAGATGGAGCTCGAGGAGTCTTAAGAAAGAGTTGGAAGCAAGATTAAGGGACCTGAAGAGAACAAGGTCTCCACAGGAAGACTGGGACCTTGGAGGTTCACAGAGACTGAATCACCACCAAATTGTGAGCACTAACTGGACCTAGACCCTCTGCACATATGTGACAGATGAGCAGCTTGTTCTTCATGCAGGTCCCCAAAACTGGAGCAGTGGCTGTCGCTGAAGCTGTTGCCTGCCTGCCTACCTGCCTGCCTACCTGCCTGTGAATCCCGTGCCCCTAAATGAACAACCTTGTTTGACCTTAGTGGGAGAGAATGTGCCTAGTCCCCTACTGAGTTAATGTATGTGTGTGTGTGTGTGTGTGTGTGTGTGTGTGTGTGTGTGACACCCAGAGAGAGCCTTCCCCTTCTAAAAAGAGAAACAGAAAGGAGGATGGGGGTAGATTTGATTGAGGGGATACTGGTAGGAAAGGAAGGGCTTATATTGGGTTGTAAAGGGAATAAATAAATATAAAAAATTTTAAAAAGAATAAATGTCATATAGGAAATCTTTAGGTCAACTCCAATATACTAGTTAAGTCTCTGCTTGTATTTTCTCTCATGCCATGATCCCCTGCCCTCCATGATGCCCATCACTGAACCCTTTCCATGTATCAATGCAATGGGTTTATCATACTTTTCATTTAGGGAAGTGTGAACTATATGAGTTCAAATAGAATTTTGGAATATTAGCTAAGTACAGTGGGATAGATGTATAGTGGAAAAGAGCTCTCCTCAATATATTACTTAACATTGGAAGATACTTTCATTTAGTTTACTAAATTAATAAAGCTCCTCTAAAAAATTAAAGCATTTTGGTAGCATAGACGTATAGTATAGTATAGTATAGTATAGTATAGTGTAGTATAGTATAGTATAAAATAATACAAACATATGGAAAATATAATAAAATAATTTTCTAAAAAAAAAATTAAAAATGTATATTTTTGGCTAGAACTCTGCAGCCAGTCCTATAACACCCAGAGGAAGTTCCACTTCCAGGTGCTTCTAGATGCCCAGGATCATAGGATTGCAAGTGAGGAGGACATAACATCTACCCCAATAACACCAGATATAACTGGGACCAGCGGGATCCAGGGACACAGGAACCCCACCCGACCAGTGGCATGGGTATGTTCAAGTCTGGGCTGATTTACCTTGGGCACTAACTCCTAAACTAACCGCTGAAACACCCAGAGGAAACTCCACTCCTAGGCACTCTAAAATGTCCAGGATCACAGGATCACAGAATCAGAGGAGCGTGGTCATACCAGGATCTCAGGAACCCAGAGGCAGCTTGATTCCTAGGAGCTCAGACACACCCAAGATCTCAGGATCACAGGATCACAGAATCACAGGACCACAGAGTTAGCTAGATTTTGAGAAGTTCTAAAACAGCCAGTATCACAGGAAGGACAGGCTGCAGTCAGATATAGTGAAGGCAGATAGCACTAGAGATAATCAGATAAGAACATGTGCAACAGAAACCAAGATAACTTGGCATCATCAGAACATAATTTGCCCACCATAGCAAGCCTTGGATATACCATCACACCAGAAAAGCAAGATTCAGATCTAAAATATCTTCTCCTGATGATGATAGAGGACTTTAAGAAGGACATAAATAACTCTTAAGAAATACAGGAGAACACAGGTGAACAGGTAGAAGCCCTTAAAAACAGAAAAATGTCTTAAAGACATAGGAAAACACAATCAAACAGGTGAGGGAAATGAATAACTCCATCCAAGATCTAAAAATGGAAATATAAAAATTGAAGAAATCACAAAGAGAGACAACCCTAGAGTTAGAAAACCTAGGAAAGAGATCAGGAGTCATAGATGCAAACATCACCAACAAAATACTAAAGATAGAAGAGAGAATCTCAGGTACAGAAGATACCATAGAAAACATTGACACACAACAGCCAAAGAAAATGAAAAATGCAAAAAAATCTACTGATGCAAAACATCCAGGAAATCAGGACACAATGAGAAGACCAAACCTAAGGATTATAGGTACAGAAGAGAGTGAAGATTCCCAATTTAAAGGGACAGTTAATATCTTCAACAAAATTATAGAAGAAAACTTTCCTAACCTAAAGAAAGAGATGCCCATGAACATAAAAGAAGTCTACAGAACTACAGACTGAACCAGAATAGAAATTCCTCCTGTCACACAATCATGAAAATAGCAAATGCACAAAACAAATAAAGAATGTTAAAAGAAGCAAGGGAAAAAGGTCAAGTAAAACTTCAGACCAATTTCTCTTATGAACACTGATGCAAAAATACTCAGTAAAATTCTTGCCAACCAAATGCAAGAACATATCAAAATGATTAATTACCAGGATCAAGTAGGCTTCATCCCAGGGATGCAGGGATGATTCAATATATGAAAATCCATTAATTCACTATATAAACACAGTCAAAGAAAAAAAATCACATGATCATTTCATTAAATGCTGAAAAAGCATTAGACAAAATTCAACATCTCTTCATCTTAAAAGTTTTAGAAAGATGAGGAATTCAAGGCCCATGCTTAAACATAGTAAAAGCAATATATTGCAATCTAGTAGCCAACGTCAAACTAAATGGAGAGAAACAAGAAGCAATCCAACTAAAATCAGGGACTAGAAAAGGCTGGTTACTCTCCCTATCTATTCCATATAGTACTTGAAGTTCTAGCTAGAGGAATTAGACAACAAAGAGAGGTCAAAGGGAGACAAACTGGTAAGGAAGAAGTCAAAATATCACTATTTGCAGATGATATGATCATATACTTAAATGACCTGAAAAATTCCACCAGAGAATTCCTAAAGATGATAAATAACTTCAACAAAGTGGGTGGATATAAACTTAATTCTAAGAAATCTGTACCCTTCCTCTCCTCAAAGGATAAACAGGCTGAGAAAGAAATTAGGGAAACGACACCTTTTACAATATTCACAAATAATATTACATACATTGGTGCGAATCTAACCAAGCAAGTGAAAGATATGTAAGAACTTCAAGCCTCTGAAGAAAGAAATCGAAGAAGACCTCAGAAGATGGAAAGATCTCCCATGCTCATGGATTGGCAGGGTTAATATAGTAAAAATGGTCATCTTGCTACAAGCAATCTACAGATTCAATGCAATCCCCATAAAAATTCTAAATCAGTGCTTCATAGAGTTAGAATGAGTAATTTGCAAATTCATTTGGGAAAACAAAAACCCAAGACAGCAAAAACTATTCTCAAGAGTAAAAGAAATTCTGGGTGAATCACCATTCCTGACATCAAGTTGTATTACAGAGCAATAGTGAAAAAAATGCATGGAATTACTACAGTGACAGGCAGGAAGATCAATGGAATAGAATTGAAGACCCAGAAATAAACCCCACAGCTACGGTCAGTTTATATTTGACAAAGGAGCTAAAACGATCCAGTGGGGAAAAAAACAACATTTTTAATAAATGGTGCTGGTTCAACTGGTGATCGGCATGTTGAAAAAATGCAAATTGACCTATTATTATCTCCTTGTACAAAGCTCAAGTCCAAGTGAATCAAGGACCTACACATAAAATCAGATACACTGAAACTTATAGGGGAGAAAGTGGGGAAGAACCTCGAACACATGGGCACAGGGGAAAATTTCCAGAACAGGACACCACCAATGGCTGTGCTCTAAGATCAAGAATTGACAAATGGGACCTCATAAAGTTGCAAAGCTTCTGTAAGGTAAAGACACTGTCAATACGACAAAACAGCAACCAACAGATTGGGAAAAGATCTTTATGAATCCTGTGTCATATAGAGGGCTAATATCCAATATATACAAAGAACCCAAGAAGTTAGACTCCAGAAAATCAAATAGCCCCATGAAAAAATGGGGTACAGAACTAAACAAAGAATTTTCAACTGAGTAATATGGCTGTGAAACACCTAAAGAAATCTTCAACATCCTTAGTTATCAGGGAAATGCAAATCAAAACAACCCTGAGATTTCACCTCACACCAGTCAGAATGACTAAAATCAAAAATTCAGGTGATAGCAGATGTTGGCTAGGATGTGGAGAAAGAGGAACACTTCTCCATTGCTGGTGGGATTGCAAACTGGTACAACCACTCTGGAAATCAGTGTGGCGATTCCTCAGGAAATTGGAAATAGTTCCTTTTGAGGACCCAGCTATATTACTCCTCGGCATATACCCAGAAGATTCTTCAACATGTAATTAGAACACAAGCTCCACTGTTCACAGCATCCTTATTTATCATAGCCAGAAGCTAGAAAGAACCCAGATGTCCTTCAACAGAGGAATGGATGCAGAAAATGTCATACATTTACACAATGCAGTACTATTTAGCTAGTAAAAACAATGAATTTAAGAAATTCTTAGGCAAATGGATGGAACTAGAAAATATCATCCTGAGTGAGGCAACCCAATCACAAAAAGAACACACATGGTATGCAGGCACTGATAAGGGGATATTAACCCATAAGCTTGGAATACCCAAGATACAATTCATAGACCATATGAAACTCAAGAAGAAAGAAGACCAAAGTGTAAGTGCTTCAGTTCTGCTGAGAAGGGGAACAAAATACTCACAGGAGTAAATATGGAGATACAGTGTAGAGCAGAGACTGAAGGAAAGGCCATCCATAGACTGTCCCACTTGGGGATGCATTCCATATACAGTCACCAAACTGTGACACTATTATGGATGCCAAGAAATGCTTGCTGAAAGGAGCCCAATATGGCTGTCTCCTGAAAGGCCCTGTCAGAGGCTTGTAAATAAGCATCCTGGTGGATGCTTACAGCCAACCATTGAATTGAGTGTGGGGTCCCCAGAGGAGGAGTTAGAGAATAGACTGAAGAAGCTGAAATGATTTGCAACTTCATAGGAAGAACAATATCAACCAACCTGACCCCCATTGCTCCCAGGGACTAAACTATCAACCAAGGAGTACACATGGCTCCAACTCCATATGTAGTGGAGGATTGCCTTGTCAGGAGGCATCAATGGGAGCAGAGGTCCTTGGTCCTATGAAGGCATGATAGATGTCCAGTGTAGGGGAACTGAGGTCGGGGAGGTGGGGTGGGGTAGGTAGAGGAACACCCTCATAGAAGCAGGGAGAGGGAGGATGGGATAGAGGGTTTCCAGGAGGGGCTAAACCAAGAAAGGGGATAACATTTGAAATGTATATAAAGAAAATATCCAATAAAAATGTACAATTTATCAAAATTTTCAATCTTATTGTCCCAAAGATTTAATACTGTTTTCTTGCTATTGTCTCAGCTTTCAGTTTCTCAATAGGTGTCCCCCATTTTCATCCCAATACTTTACCATTTTAATGTAAAATATAATTTATTGTATCTTTTAAGTCATAAGATTTTTACATAAAATTAATCTTCATATTATAAATTTGCCCTCAGATTTATTAACTCAATATATAATACATTTAATCTCATCTGGGACATTACATTATTTACTCTTTAAATATCCACCTTCCTTTTTTCTCATTTTTTTTTATGTGTTTTGTGTGTTTATGATGTGTGTCTCAACCCAACTGCATCCAAAGCTGAGCTTAAACTCATCATTTATGTGCCTCATCATCTTGAAGCTGAGATTGAGAGTGTATGTTTAGCAGCATGCCAAAAGTATATCTGTTACTTGCTGGTAGCATTCTAAGCTATATCTTTGTTTCATGTTAGTTAAATTTAAGAATTTGATAGCCCAGGGAGTTTAGAGGTCTGGTGAGATAAGAGTGGGGGGAGAGCACATCCTCCTGGAGCCAGGAGGTATGAGATGTGGAACAGTCAGAGGATGGACCAGGAGGGGAATAAAATCTGGAGTGTAAAAATAATAAATAAATAAATAATAATTTGATACTGTATATTATAGCATAGAAACAGTTATATATGTTTCTGATACATTTCTTCTTTAGGATTTAGATCAAATATGATATTAAGAAAACAAACAAGTATGGCCAAAGGAAAGTTGTAAAGCAGACACTTTCAACATGTCTAACTTTGAAAGACATCTTTCATTATCATCTTTAATTTTTCATTAGTTTCTTTCTGTTTCTTAATTATTTCATGATGGACTGAATGTCTCATTGGTTACTATGTCAAGAAAACATGTAAGTGGAAAAAATTTGAAAAACTAAATTTAGATACTTGAGTTTCAAACTGATTTGAAAAAATTATTAATAAAATAGAACAAATATGTAACAGAAGATAATCCCCTTAGTACCAAATTGTATCAGGCTCCTTGAGTTACTGCTGTTCACTTCACCTCTGTAATACTGGAACAGGCTGGAACTGTCAATGAGCAATGTAAAAGAACTCACTATATCTATAGATTATGAAGCTATGCAGAAGGTGGTGGAAAACCAGACTTTTCAGAATTAATTAGTCCTTATTTCAAATAGTTCTAAGTCTCCCAATGCTTTTCCTAAGTATAGGCAAATATTAAAATTTTGCTTACTCTGCAAATCTCCCTGGAATGGGTAGGTGCCAAACCTCTCAAAGGTGAAGATGCTTAAATTATTATCTGACTAATAAGCAATAATACATTTCAACATAAGAGAACTCATAAAGAAATGGATGATGCAAGTTGCACAAGGAAAGAACAGGAGAGATGTGTGGGAGGACTGTGATACTCAACAGCCCCTGAAACAAGTGAACAGTATATTTGATAGGAGACAAAGTAAAAGAATGCATGCCAGAGTCTGCTATAACTCGAAAGCCAAGGAGAGGGAGTTGAATTGCATTCAAAGTGATGGGTAGCTGCAGACAGACTACAAGCATAAGGCTGCCATTTAATCCTAAACCCCTCATTATTCTTCAGGGCCCAAGGACATTAAAGATACTTACTCTGTAAATAGCCAAAACAGTATCAACCCATCTGATACCAAAATAAGTCAGATCCCCAAGGTATAATTTGTAAACCAAATGATATTATTCTTATACTGTGACCTGGGGAGAAGGAAATATGCACTGTATCAATTTCAACTGTCTGGATATGGGAAGAAAATCTAATGTTCTCACCTTGAAAGATTACACTGCCTGTTGTAAATATTTTTCCAGTGTATAATTCCCATTTGGATGAGTTTTTACCTTGAATCAAACTTTCATTCATTAAAGCAAAAAGAAAACAGAATAAAAATGATGAGATATTTAAAATAAAGGAAAATTATATTCTACAATGAATGCAGAAGGCTGTATTCTTTCATTGCTCCCAGATCCAGAGATCATGGGAATTGACAGCTCTGCTAACAGGGCACTTCTCAGGAAGGTCAGGGTCTGCTGACAGAGAGCCATTAGGAAAACAAAGGATTCCTCAGCATCTCTGCACCAGCGTGCATTTTATGCAGCTTTATTATAGCCTCTGGACATGAATACAGGGACTCTTCTGAAGTGTGTAGGAGACAAACATGTTCAAAAGCCATCATTCCATGTCGTTTGTAAAAATTTACCTAGCACATAAAGATATATAGATATCATTTCTGAAGGACTCTCAATTTCTTATGGTAAACAACTAATATTTGATGCACTACCTTTATTCATTAGACTTATTATTCTGTAACTATTATTGGTATTATATACTAAAACATTTTTTGTTTGAATTTAAGAAACAAATCAATTATCTAAATGTTCTCTAAGAAAAATAAAAATACGTTTTCACATTGTAGTGATGTTAAGGTTGTTATGTAAACTTGACTATTACTAAACGAAAGAGGCCAGCTAGGTGTGGTTGCTTATATC
Organism: Tokudaia tokunoshimensis; assembly: GCA_036184795.1. Classification (NCBI taxonomy): domain Eukaryota; kingdom Metazoa; phylum Chordata; class Mammalia; order Rodentia; family Muridae; genus Tokudaia; species Tokudaia tokunoshimensis. The sequence continues at coordinate 80,856,707 of BTHU01000013.1, forward strand.
TAGAATCCGAGCATCTGAGGGAATGAGCCAGGAGTTTCATGAGGTGATAGCTGGCTTGCACCATACGGTCAGAAATTAATATATAGCAAACCTTTCTCTTCACTAGTGAAAAAAATAAATACATAAAGGAAAATGGAGTATTCAGAACTACCAGTTTTTATAATTGGAGAATTTTAGAGAATGAGAATAATAAATTAGTTATCTTTGAAGCCAGGGGCTTTGAAATGGACCAAGAGTAATAAAGTGACTAAAAGGAAACAAATTAGCTACAAATGGTGCAAATTCCCTTAATTTACAAGTACACTTTGAAAACATTCTATACAAAATTAGGGATCGGTCAAGGCTTTCAGTGACTAATCCATGTACACTTTATCTATACCTGAGAAGCTTCTCCAAAGATATTAGCAAACATTATATGGACACAGAAGCTGTTTATTGTAGACAAATTCTACAAATTTCTCATATACAAGGATTCATGTAAAGCCCCAAAACATATCTTGCAAAACACACATATCCCAAGTGACTATAACCCAGTTATTTCCCAGTTATGCCCCAGTTTATCTTCGTTCAAAATGCATTTTTACAAAGTATATTTTTATTATCCTCCTAAACATGTATGTTGCACAAACTTTTGAATTCTGTAAAATTTAAAACATGGTTTCAGTTTTCAAAAATATTCTCAAAATAATATTTTTCTACAATTTGAATTACCCAGTGAGTCTCTTTCCCGGAAACTAAGGGAAAATTAGAAGTTAAGAAAAAAGAGGCAAAATTAAGAGATTCTTAACTATGAAATTGACCTCCACCATGATGCTTATGTTGATTTTCTAAATTTGATTTGTATCCAAAGTAATTAAACTTATTTTATAATTTAGGGATTAAAGTTAGCTTTGATACCTTCGGGTCTCCATCTGCACCTAGGAGCTAATGCTATGCCACAGCTCTCCTCACACAAATCCTGCCAGGAAAGAGCTGGTCTTCCAGGAGTGCCCTTACTCCTAAGCTCAGAGCTGAGATCAACACTTTCCCTCTAATAACTATCCAAAGTGGGAACAGCCAGGAGTGCACAGGCCATAGGAAAAGTAGCACAGCAGGGGTAGGATCCTTCCAGCCTCAATCTGCACCCCAGAGCTAAGGCTATCTCACAGACTTCTGCACCTAAACCCTATCCAAGAGAGAGCTGGTATCCCTAGAAATTTGTAGAAACACCTGAGAACACAGCATACAGGTCCACAGGATGGAGAAGCTCCAGTCAGAGACAGCAAGACCAACTAATACCAGAGATAACCAGATTGCAAAGGTAAGCACAAGAACCTTACCAACAGAAACCAAGGCTATTTGGCATCATCAGAACCTAGTTCTTCCACCACAGCAAGTCCTGGATACCAGAAAAGCAAGATTCAGATTTAAAGTCACATCTCATGATGATGATAGAGGACTTTATGAAGGATATAAATAACTCCCTTAAAGAAATATAAGTGTTCTAGTTTGCCAGTGCAGATGGTCTGAATTTTATACTTATCCCATACGAAGGGTTTTTTTTATTAGATATATTCTTTATTTACATTTCAAATGTTGTCCCCTTTCTTGTTTTCCCCCAACCCCAAAAATCCCCTAACCCATCCTCCCTACCCCTGTTCACCAATCAACTCATTCCTGCCTCCCTGTCCCATCTATGCCATCTGAAAGATTCTCAGACAAAACTTGCTTAACCAAGCCAAAGAGTTCCTGACCCATAGAAATGAGAGAGACAATAAATGGTTGTTATTGTCTGAAGCCGAAGAAGAAGAAGAAGAAGAAGAAGAAGAAGAAGAAGAAGAAGAAGAAGAAGAAGAAGAAGAAGAAGAAGAAGAAGAGAAAAAAATTAAGAAATACAGGAAAACACAGGTAAACAAGTAGAAGTCCTTAAAGAGGAAACACAAAAATCTCAAAGAATTACAGGAAAACACAATCAAACAAGTGAAGGAAATGAACAACACCATCCAAGATCTAAAAATGTTAATATAAACAATAAAGAAATCACGAAGGGAGACAACTCTGGAGATAGAAAACCTATGAAAGAGAACAGGAGTCATAGATGCAAGCATCACCAACAGAATACAAAAGATAGTAAAGAGAATCTCAGGTGCAGAAGATACCATAGAAAACATCAACACAACAGTCAAAGGAAATGCAAAAAAAAAAAAAAAACCTAACACAAAACATCCAGGAATTCCAGGACACAATGAGAAAACCAAACCTAAGGATAATAGGTATAGAAGAGAATGAGGATTCCCACCTTAAAGCGCCAGTAAGTATCTTCAACAAAATTATAGAAGAAAACTTCCCTAACCTATAGAAAGAGAAGCCCGTGAACATACAAGAAGCCTACAGAACTCCAAATAGATGGACCAGAAAAGAAATTCTTCCTGTCACACAATACTCAAAACAACAATAGCACAAAACAAAGAAAGAATATTAAAAGCAGTAAGGGAAAAAGGTCAAGTAAAATATGAAGGAAGAGTTCTTAGATTTACACAAGACTTCTCACCAGAGACTATAAAATCCAGAAGATCCTGTACAGCCAAACAAATGATAATAGATGGAAAACTCCAAAATATGGAGGGAAACTACACCCTAGAAAAAGCAAGAAAATAATCTTCTTTTAATAAACCAAAAAAATAGCCACATAAACATAATTCTCCATCTAATGACAAAAGTAACAGAAAGCAAGAACCATTTTTCCTTATTATCTCTTAATATCAAAGGACCCAATTCGCCATAAAAAAACATAGACTAACAGACTGCATATATAAAAGAGACCCAAAATGTTGCTGCATACAAGAAATGCACCTCAGTTTCAAAGACAGACACTACCTCAGAGTAAAAGGCTGGAAAAAAATTTCAAGCAAATGGTCCCAAGAAACAAGGTGGAGTATTCATTTTAATAATGAATAAAATGGACTTTCAACCAAAAGTTATCAAAAATAAGGACACTTCATACACATCAAAGGAAAAAATCTACCAAGAAGAAGTCTCTATTCTGAACATGTATGCTCCAAATGCAAGGGCATGAAACTTTACTAAAGCTCAAAGCACACATTGCACCTCAAACAATAATAGTGGGAGACTTCAACACCACACAGTCATCAATCAACAGATCATGGAAACAGAAACTAAACAGAGACACAGTGAAACTAACAGAAGTAATGAACCAAATGGATTTAACAAATATCTATAGAACATTTCATTCTAAAACAAAAGAACACAACTTCCTCTCAGCACCTCCTGGTACCTTCTCCAAAACTGACCATATAATCGGTCGCAAAACAGGCCTCAACAGATAGAAGATTGAAATGATCCAAATGCATCCTATCAGTTCACAACAGACTAAGGCTGGTCTTTAATAACAACAAAAACAATAGAAAGCCCACATACAGGTGGAAGCTGAACAATGCTCTACTCAGTGATAACTTGGTCAAGAAAGAAATTAAACAAGTTTTACAATTTTCTTTGTATCATGTATGTACTAGAATATGCAAAATAAAAGAAACAGTAACATGATCTCAGCCTCTCCAGGAGTATTTAGAGTTGTATGGAATCAAAATAATGTGGGTATTGATTTGAATAAGAATGGGCCCCATAGATTCATATATTTGAAGTCTTAGGGTGTGGCACTATTTGAAAGGATTAGAAAGTGTGTTCTTATTGGGGGAAATATGTCACTGTGGGTGACCATAGCTTTGTAGTTTCCAGAGCCCAAGTCAGGCCCAGTGTCTTTCTTTTTCATTGTGTGTAATTCTTACATGTAAATTTTGCTGCCCTGCCTACACTCCAAAAATGGACCACACTACCACCCCTCCCCCATCCAGAGAATATTGGATCCAAGATGTACATACTTGTTCAATTCCAACTTGGTTTTTTGGCACAATTGTTGGGTGTTATCTATCTCCTGCCTGGAGAAGCATGACCTTATGAATACTCTTAGCTCCGCATCTCTCCATCTTCCCTTAACTTGCTCAGTTATATTCAATCCCAGCTTAACACCTGCAGCCATCTGCCTGTAAAAGTGGCCTGTGGCCACTCCACCTAAGATTTCACATGGCTGTTTAGTTTTCTTTCTCAAAAGCATGGCAAATTCTCCCTTCCTCTCTCTCCTATGTCTTTCTCCTTGTCTGCAGGGACCCAGAAGTCCTTCCAATTTCTTCTGCCCAGTAACTGACCCATGGCATCTTTATTGATAGATCAAAAACCAATTGGGGAACAGAAGTTTAGCATCAGAAGGACCCCTACACTCTCTTCCTGCTAATCTAAATGTAGAAATCTCCACTACTATGTCTGCGGGTGTGCTCCCAGATCCCAGGCTTTCTACCATATGGATAAGAATTAAACCTCTAAAACTGCAAGCAAGTCCCAGCTTAATTTAATTCATATATATATATATATTGCCATGGTCATGGTGTCTCTCCACAGCAATAGAACACTGAAACAATCTCATAAGGAATAATGTGACATGGTATACCCAAGTTATTCAGTTTCATACAAATTGTGAGTCTCCTAAAGATACATACTTATCTAATATCAGAAAGAATTTCAGAGTCCATAGCTGTACCTTTCCACAACAGTGAACTTTTTGCAATGTAACACACAATAAAATTTATTAGACTAATATCTAAACAATGATTTTAACTTCCATTCATACTTAAGCTATTTTTTCAGTCCTAGACACAAAATATTTATGAATAAGAAAATCCTCAACCATGTCAAAAGAGATATACACTTTTGCTTATTACCCTAGTTACACAAAAGGAAACTTCAATAACACCTGCCCTCTGTAGATCTCACCATATTTTAAAGACAGCATTCTATTATTCATTTCAATATCCCTGCAATGTATCAGTATGAGATTACTTGTATTACGTACAGCACCTTTTCTCCTTGGACATTGAAGGTGCCTTTTACAGAATCAGGCATAAAAGAAGGTAATTCTCATAGTGCTCCAGGGAGATGGTAAAATATATTAAAAACCATGGAAAGACCAAATTACTGTTGGTGACTAGGGAAATAAGAGTCACTGAAAGTGCAGGGGCAGACAGAAGCTACAGGGAAAATATAAACCTTTGTTCCTATTTTTTAGAGCAACAGGCCTTCCAAGAGCATACGTGTGCCTGACTGTGTTCATGGTGCACAGGTAGAAATGGAAGCATAAGACCAGTTACTATCAAAGAAAACCTCAAATATATTCCAGGTCTTCAGAATCAGAACAAACAGTGTGGCTGGAAGCTTGCTCAGTTGTCCTCAGTTTTGTTTGCTCATCTATTAGTTCACATACCTCAAATGCTCTGTTTGTTTACTTTGCTGCACAGAAAAGATTCTTGAAACAGGTTTAACAATTTCAGGAGGTCCTTGCATTTGCTAGTGCACATCCTTCAGTAACAGGATGCTATGATTCAGGAATGGTGTTTTCGTCTCTCAAGGCTTCATTTCTTTTAAGTTCATCTACATTTGGAAGTATCAAGAAAAAGTTTAATCTGACTGAATTGGGTATTACATAAACCCCTCAAGTTTATTTTGATGACTGAATCTTGGTGTTGTATGAATAAAGATGAAGATAAGAAGGTTATCCATTTAGACACATATATGCTCTACGGCTTATGCCATGTGATCCCTGCAATGCCTCAGCTCTTTGACAAGAAGAGGATTATTGTCAGAAAAAATATGTGAGCTAAGGACTTCTTTCTCACACCTCTAAGCTTTTGTATTGAGTTATTGGCAACAGAAAACAAATTCATTCAAAAATTAACAAAGAAAGAACATGAAATCCACAGTCAATACCGTGATGTTCATCACTATGTCTTCTGTGCCAGACATAGGGCAGGCAAGTCAGGAAATATTTATTGAACAAATAGATGACCTCTTTCAAAAAGATTGAAAGGACAGGGAGGAAATTCCAGGTTGCTAGAAGCTATATTGAATTTCTCTGCTGTGCTCCTAACAGGTTTCTAATAGCAATCCATCTACAGAGGTTACTTGTAACATGATCTTCTCCCTGTCCCTCTCCTTCCCCATCCCTCTCCCTCTCCCTGTCTCTCTCTCTCTCTCTCTCTCTCTCTCTCTCTCTCTCTCTCTCTCTCTCTCTCTCTCTCTCTCTCTCACATACACACACACAAACACACACAAATACAAGTTTATAGAAATAACTTTATTTTAACAGGATTGAGCAAATTTTCACAAGAAATTAAAAATGAAAGGGGAGTCATTCTTATTATCCATCCTTATCGCGATGATACAGTTGTGTCACTCATATTTAAAGGGTTCTGTACTGATTAAGATAGTTGACAAATAGAAAATTTCCTCCTATTGGCTTTCCTTTTTCTTTTTTTCTTTTTAAAGATTTCTATAGACCAAGGTTTCTGCACCATCACATGTGACAAAATGCTGCCGCCCAGGGCTATTGATTATTCTGTTCTTCCTGACAAGCTCTGCACCTTCCATTATGCATTTAGATACTAATAATTTAATTGATTTTAAGTCTCCAATTAACTTTCAGAAGATGTATAGAATCAACCCCTTCTCTCACATTTTGAAGAATTGCATTTTCAAAATTTATAACACTCTTACAGTTTCCACTGGAATTTAGGCAGTCAGTTCTTCCTCTGAAGCAAATGTAATAACAGCTTTCATTACTGAAGAGATACCAAGTGAGCACAGTGTCTGAATCTCAGGAAGCATTGTCTGGCAGTGCTCACATCCATAAATATGACAGAAAACATCCTCAGTCTAATATTGTGGCTTTTAGGGGAAGCACTGTCCAGGCATGTGGGATACATATGTATGTTTTGCCATATATATATATTTTTTTTTCACACACACACACACACACACATATATATATATATATATATATATATTGTAACTGTTTCCAGACATACCAGAATAGAGTATCAGATCTCATTACAGATGGTTGTGAGCCACCATGTGGTTGCTGGGAATTGAACTCAGGACTTCTGGAAGAGCAGTCAGTGCTCTTAACCACTGAACCATCTTTCCAGCCCTGCCTTATATTTTTTAATTTAGTAGAAAAGTAGATTTTATGTCACTCTTTATATATCTCCCCTTTTAACTAATACTATCTTTTTTAAATTTTATTTATTTATTTGCATCCCAAGCACTCCTTCTCCTATTGCCCCCTCCCAGAGCCCCTTCTTCCATAAATTTCCCCCTTTCCTCTGAGAGACCCCTCCCCCCCACACACACACATATATACCTTATCCTTCTACCTTGGGTAAGGCACATTCTCTCCAACCAAGGCCACACAGGTCAATCCTGTTGGGGAATGTCAGTCAGGCAATAGCTTTAGCTATCTCAATACAACTTTTCAGTCTCTGCTCCATATTTTTCCTCCATATTTGCTCCAGTGTGTATTTTGTCCACCTTTCTAAGAAGGACCGAAGTAACCACATGTTGGTCTTCCATCTTCTTGAGCTTCATGTGGTCTATGAATTGTATCTTTGATATTCCAAGCTTTTGGGCTAATATCTACTTATAAGTGAGTACATACTATGTGTGTTCCTTTGTGATTGGGTTACCTCACTCAGGATATTTTCTAATTTCATCCGTGTACCTAAGTATTTCATGAATTCATTGTTTTTAATAGCTAAGTAGTACTCCATTGGGTAAATGTACCACATTTTCTGTATCCATTCCTCTGTTAAAGGACATCTGGGTTCTTTCAAGTTCCTGGCTATTATAAATAAGGCTGCTATAAACATTGTGGAGCATATGCCGTTGTTACATGTTGGAGCATCTTTTGAGTGTATGCCCAAGAGTAGTATAGCTGGATCCTTAGGAAATATTATATTTAATTTTCTGAGGACCTGCCAGAGTGATTTCCAGAGTAACTGTACCAGCTTGCAATCCCATCAACAATGGAGGAGGGTTCCTCTTTCTCCAAGTCCTTGCAAGCATCTGCTGTCACTTGAGATTTTCCTCTTAGCCATTCTGACAGGTGTGAACAATAATATCAACCAACCAGACCCCTCAAAGCTTCCAGGGACTAAATCACCAACCAAAGAGTACACATGGAGGGGCCCATGGCTCCAGCTGCATATCTAGCAGATGATTGCCTTGTTGAACATCAATGGGAGGAGAGGCCCTTGTTCCTGTGAAGGTTTGATGCCCCAGTGTAGGGGAAGGCCATGGTGGGGAGACAGGAGTGGGTGGATGGGTGGGCGAACACCCTTATAGAAACAGGGGAATGAGGGATGGCTTAGGGAGTTTTAGGGGCAACCGGGAAAGGAAATAACATTTGAAATGTAAATAAAGAAAATATTCAATAAAAAAAGAAAGGATAAATCTTGTAGTAAACAAAATAAAAGCAACCTTTTTAGTAATAGTAAAAACTGGAGACAACTCTGATGCCCCTCATCTGAGGAATGGATACAGAAAATGTGGTTCATTTAAAAACAAGCCATTAAAAACAAGGGCATCATGAATTTTACAGAAAAATGGATGGAACTGGAAAATGTCATCCTGAGTGAGATAACCCAAATCCAAAAGGAAAGGCATGGTATTTGTTAAATGATAAGTAGATATTAGCCATAAAATACAGCCATGATATACTATAGAGACCCAAAGAATTTAACCAAAAAGGAAGGCCCAAGCGAGTATACTTGAATTCCACTTAGAAAGAGGAATAAAATAGTAATAGGAAGCAGAGGGATGGAGGGTACTGGGTGGGAGTGGGGAGGGGAAGGGGAATAGAGAAACAATCAAGACTATCTATTGGAAGGAACAGGAGAATAAACTGTATCTTTTGTACTTGCCATTTCTACCTCTACTTTCCTCATACTTCTCTGCCCTCATCACTTCCTGGAATCTCATCTAAACCTGTCTGTCCCAGATTTCCTCCCTCTGTTTTCTTGTCATCTTTATTCTGCTTTCATCCTTTCATAAGGCATTTATGAAAGCACTAACCATTAAGTCTCCTTTCTACTCTTTTTGATATCTATAGGGGTCAAAAGTTCAAAGCTATGATAGAGAATATGTGACATTTGTCCTCTGGACTGGGTCACCTTGCTCAGATAGTTCTTTTCCAGATCCATTGATTAACCTATAAAATTCATAAATTTATTTTTTCTTTCTAGCTAAATAAAAGGCCATTTGCAAAATACCATGTTTTAGTTTATCCCTGCCTTAATTGATAAATTAAATTCCTTAGGCATTGTTTATAAAGCAGCCATAACATTGGACTCATGTAGGATATATAGAATCCTTCAGGTATATGCTGAGTTATATAGTACATAAATGCTTTCTCAGCTTTCTGATGAGGAATACTACATTGCTTCCAATTCATACTCTCTATATACATTTGTAGTCTCTGGCTATGCTGGTTTAAACTCTTACCTCAGTGAATAAAGATTCCTCTTTCCCCACACTGTTGACAGCATTTATTCTCACTTGTCTTCTTTTATTGGGAAGGGAGGTAGAGAGAGAAGGGTTTGAGACCTCTGAAGAGCACTGGCTGCTGTGGAATCACTCTGTTGAGCAGGCTGCCATTAATCTCCCAGAAATCTACTTGACTGTTCTTCCTGAGTGCTGGGATTAAAGGCCTGTGCCACCACAGCTGGCATTGTTTGATTTCTTGCTTAGCTATTCTGAATGAGGCATCATGGAACCTCAATGTGAATCAAATTTATGTTTATACCTACTGTAGCGGCTATTCCTGGTTGTCAACTTGACTAAATCTGGAATGAACTAATCAAGAATTGGAATGCTCACCTATAATCCTAATCTGGAGGCTCAGAGATACAAATTTCTGACCTGGATCTTGGCATGGATATCTTGAAGCATAGTGACTATGAATTCCAGAAGATTAACACAAGGAGATCTCTGTGTTCAAGGTCATCTGGGATTAAAGGCGCTGTGGCACACACCTTTTATCTGGGCCACACCCTCTGCTGGAGACCTATATAAGGATATTGGAAGAAGGAAGATTTACTCTGGCTTTTCCCGGCCTGCATCGTGGGACTGAGCAACTGCTAGATCCTTGGACTTCCATCTACAGCTGCCTGTGGGACTGAGCAACTGCTAGATCCTTGGACTTCCATCCACAAGTACTACTGACTATTGTTGGGGAGTTGGACTACAAGCTGTAAGTCGTCGACAAATTCCCTAACTATATAGAGACTACCCATAAGTTCTGTGACTCTAGAGAACCCTGACTAATATACCTACTTAGAAGATCTTGGTCAGAGAGGTCATTTTGGCCTCCAAAACAATATACAATCTTGTCATTTGTCTTAGTTTTACTTCCTAGAATTAGTTATTAAAACCCTATTGCTGAATATACCTTACACTGGTTAACAGATAAAGGAACATCAATCTTTGACTGAGCTAGAACCTGTCCTCATGGGAGATACTGCCGGAAGATATTTTGCAGGCTCCTCTGGGAGATAAGAAATCAACAGTCCTGCTGTGAACCCTATGAACTATCATACCAATCCTCCAGGCAAGGTCTGTCAACCAGGACCAGTACAACAGCAGTGCAACTATAGAAAAGAATATCAAGTGACAGATTTTTATTAGGGAAACACAGCACACATACACAGATGTAGACCCCTCCCACACACCTACACATACACAGAGAGACACACACACACACACATACACACAACAGACACATAGCCACACAAACACATACACATGCACACACAGAGAGACCCACACAACAGACACATAGCACATACACATACATACACATGCATGCACAACTACCCCAGGAAGAGATGACAGGACAGACAAAATTAGCAGTTGCACCAGAGTCCAACTTAGTGCATTAGTGAACTTCTACTGAGGTTACTAACAGGAGCAGAAACTCAAAAGTAGCTGCATCGTGGAAATTCCCATCCGAACATGGGTGATGACTCAAAATCCTGCCACTCTGTGGCTCTCTACACAAGTTTTGGGTTTTTAATCAGATAAGAGAGATTTCTTCTCTCAGTTTTGCTTGAGTCTCTTCCCTATGTTATTGTTTACTTTTATACAGGTAAGAAGAACACTTAGAATCTTCCAAGTTTCTACTTTACCATTCCTGTCAAGTACTGTTTATATCCTGAGTCTCATGAAATTCACCTCTCTTCCTGTAGGACATGTGTCAAATTGGAGAAAACTGCTAAACAGTATTCTATCCTTTATTGAGACCCTTTATGCAACCTTCTCTTCTGCAGCATTCTCCATCCCTTGGTGTGAATAATAGAGATGGTGATATGTTGCTAACCATTATGCTACTTGTCCTTAAGAATTTCACTGGTGGTGATGAGATTTTTGCATACCATCAATGGCAAAAAGAAGTTTACTTTTATAACTGGTTGAGATATAAAGTAATTATGGTCTGTGGATATAAGCAAAAATGTTTAGGATGCATGTTGTTAGGCCCATTATAGTCATTTAATAATATGCAATTAGTAGCATCCACATTGAGACCTATGATCACTCCAGCCTCATAGGTTATGGCTTACAGTATCAAATGTAGGATCCTTCAAGTGGAGCAAGTCTGGAGTCCGATCAAAAAGCTGTCCATTGAACCCATGATAGATATGCTACTATTACACAAGAAGGTACATCCTACCAGGAATTTCAGTTCTACAGCATGCAGGATCTATAGTTGAACAGGATACTGGTGATAATTCTACCTCAACAGCCCACATTCCTCCTTCAGGCTCTGTAAAAAGCAGCCAGTAAGGAGAAAGTTTGCAGCTTAGTCCCAGCTTAATTTCTCTATGTCCTACAAGTAAAGCATGTGATATCTTCAGCTACAAGTTCTTACTTTCTAGATTTAGCATGCAGCCACCAACAGTGACAATAAATTTATGATTTCTGTGGCCTTGGGGGATTCTTATAAGCAATATGTAGGGAGGTAGCCCATCTCTGGCACTGCAGGTTATTTTATAACCTGATGACTTCTGGGAGTTCTCTTTTCCACTTATGTATGGTGCCTCTTTAACTGTCATTTTAAGAATTACCCTTACTTACAGCTAGGTTGCACAATAGGTCAAAGTACTATTGGGCACGATTGCCTCCAGTCCAGTTCTGCAAATCTTTGTACCATATGAGGAAAATGACAACCCCTGTCACTATGAGCTATCATACCAATAGAGTCATTCCTATGTGTGTGCTCATTTGTAACTGAGTTGTATTAGAATCTTGATTGTGGCTCACCTGCTGCTTACTTGCATGTACATGCTTGGAAGAGGGCTGTGGCAATGTCAGTACAGGTATAGGTATATGTGTACACTCAGAGATAGACACAAGTTCTATATATTCTCTCTGCCAACCCTTACAGGACAAGAGGACTAATGTACAGTTTTTTTCATAGCATCAATCTGCTGAGATGGCATTGAAGAACAGGTCTGGCATGACTGGACAGCATGATGGGTATAATGATATTTTGCAGGAAGGCCAGAGGCCTTAGGTATATTAAAACCTGTGTTGGCTCCCATGTAACCTGACTTTACATGAACCTAATGTTCAGCCTCTAGTGGTATCTGAGGGAAGATGGTCCATCCATTACTAAGAGCATCTGCCACCTGATTTTCAGGGCTCAGATGGCTATGTGCTGATACAAGGGAAAACATCAAGGTTCCTGATGTAGAACTATGCTATATATATTTCCCTCCACATCTGTTGACCCCACAGTGGTTGACCCAACACCTGTCAACTCTCTTTTCCCCTAATGGGTCATCAATAGAGTGATGTCTCTGAATATAACCCAGCTGTCAGGACAGGTTGTCACAGGCCAACTCTTCTGAATTTCTAGCCACATCTTTTTTGTGTGTTATTAGTATCACTACAGTTACCAGTATTGTTTGGTGCTCCTACCTGTACTATCTCTGTACAAAGAATCTATAAGGATGGGATGGTATCACATCCAACATTCTATCTTGCTTATACATTGCTTCAATTGCAAGAGTCTCGGTAACTGGACCCAGGACAGGTGTCATGACATTTGTGGCAGGCCTTACAGACACTTCCACAACATTGTTACAAATATGCCTGCCACCTTGTAGAGTTTGATTCTGTTCCACCCCAGAAAGGTCTTTAGTCCAACCATTTGTGTGATAGTGGATTCAGAGTTGGAGTCTACTAATCGTAATGTTTAGATGCAGCCAGAAACTGCTGTTCAAACACTATAAATCAAGTTTATACCTTTTCTGTATCCGAGAGCCAACCCTTATTGGAATTATTTGCTTAACTTCATTGTCTCATAACACAGAGCTACAGCCTTCTAAGCTTCTTCTGACTTCTAGCAGGAGGGGGAATTAGGGCAATGGAGAACACGGCTATTTATCCTGTCCTACTAGGATTACAGCCTCCATAGTAGACATTTGAGTCTTTTTCTTCCAATCTGATATGGTCCTCATTAGGTTATAGAGAAGATAGAAATATGGGCAAAATAGAGCATGAAAATTCTCAAGTATCCTAGGAGTCTCAAGAAAACTTGCAGCTCTTTCACATTTATAGGTACTGGCTGCCATAAATTTCTTTACATAACTTTGTCAAGCATACGACATGACTTATAGAACCATTGTAAGGGTCCATGATTCACCAAAGAACAATACCCTGGTCTCAAATAGTATGCAAAGGCAAGGAGTGGTTTATTCTGCAGAAGTCCAACATGCTGGGGTTTGCCATTTACCAAGATGATGACCTCCAAGTGAGCTCGCAGGCCCAATTTAAAGCTCATTAGGGGAATTTCAGGAAAAAGTAGGTGACCTTTATCTTAATTTGTTGACTCTATATTTATGGACATTCCAAAACTATTTCTGTGGGATGGGAGACTGGAAACTGTTGCAGGGGACGGCCAGAAACTGTTACTGACCCATCGCCCTTGCCTCAGGACAAGTGGTGAGTCAGTTTCTGATTGACTCCCCAAGGCCTGGGGTTTTTCCAGTAACTAATTTGCTTAGACTTTCCCAGTTCTTGGAAGTACAGATCTAGGCCTAATCTCCTGGACTGCCAATTTGAAGACTGTCATGGAGTCAGCCTGTCTTAGTCCTCTCACCATATTTCTCCCACATACCTTACAGCTGTGCTTGGCCTGTGTATATCATATAAATTGGTCTCCAATCCTTATCACTTTAGGTGGACCACTCCTAAACCTGTAAAAAATGATCCCTAGATTATCATTGTCTCATCTCTGTAGTGAAAACATTTTGCATATATCTGACAAGATAACAAAAAAAGACCTAAGACCATCATCTTGTGAAAAACCAAAGAGGTAAGCAGGAGGAAGTAACCTGAAAACCCACTGATGACAGTTTCCAGTGAATGCAAACTGTTCTTTGTAGCCTGTACCTAAGGGAATATTTAAAAATGAACTTTTAAAGTCAAATTAAGACTGGATACAGATCACCACTTGCATTAGTTGTTCAATGAAGAGCACCGCAACATGGATGGGGAAAAGTGCCTTCTTTAGCTCTCTATAATGCATTATTATTCTTTACAAGCAGCCTGGCTTCTTCCCAAGCCATACTGGGCTACGAAGGGCTAATGGTTGGGCAAAAAGAAAAAAATCTCTACCTTTAAAAACCTCTAATGACTTTTGTAATTTCATCATAGCCACTAAGCAATCTATACCCTGGGACACTCACCAGCCTACACAGAGTAGTACATTTTACATGTTGTCATTTCACCCACTCACACATGATAGTTGATGAGAACTATTGTCTGCTTACTCCCATTTTTCATCTCCTCTCAAGTGCTCTAGCATATTAAAAACTTGCTTCATACAGTGATCGAGGACTTTCGAGTCTACAGAAGCTTCTACTACATAAGTATCAAGTCCCACTATGCTATTCAACAAAGCCACTAAGTTCTCTGTAGTGGTTAATATTTACTAATGAGTACTGCCTGCCAGGCCTCTGCACCACATCCCATTGGGTCTCTCTCTCCTTCCCAGCACCCAGTTCTTCCAAGTATCTGGCAGAGCTTGACTCTTAAACTTGAGTAGTTAACCAAATAGATTTATGTATATGAAACTCCCAGTTACATAATGCCAAATTACAATGATAAAATTTTATCCCAATATTTCTAACCTTTCAGCACACCAAATACACATCTGAGGCCATCTGGATCTGTGCTTCTTCTCCTCCATTCCCTCAGGCAGCTCCCAGGCTCCCTTTCTCCTCGCTCATCCTCTTAGCTCCTCCTCCTCTCTCCCCTCCAATCACTGGCCTCTCACTGCCTCAATGTGAATGGATAGGAAAAATCTTGCTACAGGTCTCTACTAGATCAACTTTCCTGTGAACATAGTTCTATGTGACCCAATGAGCTAGGACCAAACATGGCTTTTCATATTCCTGACTTTCCATTCCAGGGTATTGATGGGGACTAAAAAGCAATTTACAGGTGCTTCTAATGTTTTTTATAACCAGTCCATCAGGAACTGATTTCTTCAATTTTGTTTCAGATTATGTTAGCCTCCGTCTTAGGAACAGTTATGTACTTATATTACTCAGTTACTCTGCCTCTGTAGCACTCAGGCTGATCCCATATGCTCCTACGTGTTACAGCCTCAGGAAGCAGGCTGCATGAGAGTCTTTCATTGCTTATTGAAAAGTCGAGCAGATCAACTGGTGGATATTCCCCATAGCTTCTTATACTGGACAATTAAGTTCTCAGTGTACATGTTATATCTCACCTTTCTTTCTTCTTGATAAAGGCATAGACACCTTTAATTGTCCTCAAGGCATCTCTGTACCTACACACACAGAAGACCCAACTTAGCAACCAGGCATACCACTCATACCACATAGAAGTTAACCACCACTGGTTTACCCACACACATTTTAATTGCAAAGCTCAGACTGAGTATAATGCCTCACTATCCATAGTAAGAATTCAGCAAATCCTGTAACTACTACTATTAGAGAAAAAAAAATCTACGTAGTAAAATACAAATCACCTATATAACTTGTTTAAAAGGTATTCAATATCCCAAGCCATCAGGGAAATACAAATTAAAATTACTTTGAGATACCACCTCACTCCAGTCAGAATGATTAACAACAAATATTGGAGATGTCAAGAAAAAAGAAGCATTATTCACCGTTGGTGGGAATGAAAATTAATAAAATCATTATGGAAATTAGTTTGGAGATTTCTCAAAATATTAAAAAGAACTATGAAATGGCATATTTAATTCCTAGGCATATATTCAGAGAACTCTGCAGAAATATTAATCACATCCCCCTTTATGTTTTTCTGCTTCTTTTACTATAGCAAATAATTAAAATCAAACTAGTTCTTCATCAGTGAACACAGATGAACAGATAATGAAAATTAGCTAAACACACACACATACACACACACACACATAATTTTCTGGGAAATGGAAGGACTGAGATTGTATAATAATAAACATGGTTACACTATCACAGAAAGAAAAAACATGCATTTTTCTTCATATGTAGAATATAGCAATAGTATATTTCTATGAGTTAAAAATGCAAATGTGAGTACAGTATAACATAGAAAAGAGAACCAAGAAAATCTAAATATTAGGGGATGAGGAAGTTTTGAATGCAAATAATGTAAATATGTTCTAAAAGATGATATAATACTATTTTTCTAATCTTAACTCTGTAACTGGTATTTTGGTTTTGGTGGTCGATAAGTATAGAGGAATTTTCCCTAATAAAGACAACAAGAACATAATCTCTCAGCAAAGATCAAGAGATAGGTTTTATGGGTCTGAGAGAGGAAGAGGAAGACACAAGAGAAAGGAAGGGGCTTTTGTGGTAAGGTGGTGAGGAGAGAGGACATACAGAATGTAGGACAGAAGGTGCTAGAACCAGTGGTGGCCTCCACCATTGGAAGGATTCTAACACAGAATAGCTGATGAGTTTAGGACAATAGATTTCTCACCCAGCATTTGTGTCATCTGGATAATTTTAAATATTAAGATTCTCTGATGTTTTCCATTCGCAATGATACAGGTGGGTAAGTGCAGCCACTTGGCAGAGCCAACCATGGGGGTGGATGGATAGTGCAACTGAAAGGTAGCTCCAGGCATTCTCAGGAGGGACACCTGCCAGGCAGCTTAGCAAAAGTCAGCCAGAGGAACAGGCTGCCATTGCAGGCACCTAGCCAGAGCAAGCATGGGTTAATTTAAAATTACACATTAGAGATAAGGGGGTAAAATAAATACTAATAGTGATAATGTAAACTGTACTGTGAAACCACACATTTCCCATTATAAATGGCTATTCTAACTGTGCTGAAATTCATTGAGATGTATACATCTACAGTTTTTAGGTCTGGTTAGTTTGGTGATTTTTATAAGTTTTATTATAAGAAAGTTTATATTTAAGAAGTTAATTCAATGATAGAAAAAGTAGAGCAGGTAGCCATGAAGCTACTCTAAAGGGATGTATCACCAAGATCACTTTCAGGGCTAGGCAGCAAATATTGCTGTTGATTTTTCCTTTTAAAAACAGCATGATAAATTTTGTCAAGATAACCCAAGGAGGGATTTTTGCAGTGATCCATATATAAAGGTTAAATACTGTAATAACATTCAAGCTGGTAGAATAATCCTGTTTATTATTTATTTTAGAAAACAGTATCTGATGAAAAGCTGACACCATTAGCTAATCATTGAGTTATAACCCAAAAAAGAAAAAAAAAACATATGTACAAGAAATAAGATTGAGATAGCTAATGCCATACTGCAATTTGTTCTGAAAATGAAGGAGATGCATGATATAAAGCACACAATTTAATTGATAACTTTTTGACATAATTACACCAGCATATTTGAAAATAAGGTGTATGTATAAAGGCATAGCACATTTGTCAAAAGGAAAGGCAGGTGATCACAGCTTATCTGTTTCAATCTCACATGTGTTTGAATAGGGAGCACCTTTGTGCTCAAAATATTCTTGGTAGTATGAAGATAAAATTTCACAACAGATTATCAAATGTAGGAAAACAACCATCTTTCATGTGGGTTTAGAAAGAAAAATAGGTACAGAAAAACATTACAACACACATGTTGAAAAATTGATGTTTCTGAATATTATCCTTGAGCTTAATGGGACATTTGTTATATTAGAAAGCTGTGGATGATTTAGGATAAATAATATGTGAATTTTGTAGAGATGCTGCATTGAGAAAAAGAAGAAAATACTAAAGTAAAAATAGGTAAAGACCAGGTAGATTGAGACTGAGGAGACAATAAAATATTGAGCATAATTATTACACATCTTAACTTAGATAACAACTGGTTCAAGTTAAAAACATGATCTGGCAAGAGAACAAGAAATTGTTCAGCAAAAATCAGCTAAGTTGAGTATGATCTATTTGATGAACCACAGCTTTGAGTTTGGACAGAAGGGGATTTTGAGTGAACAGTGAACATCAGAACCTTCAAAGAGAGGCTAGAATTTACAAAAGTCCCCTGGGATCTCCAGCCCAGTTCACTTCACCAGGGAACCAAAGTCATCAGGGAAATGCAAATCAAAACAACCCAACCTGGAAATTCCACCTCACACCAATCAGAATGTCTAAGATCAAAAATTAGGTGACAGCAGGTGCTGGCAAGGATGTAGAGAAAGAAGAATACTCCTCCACTGCTGGTGGGATTATGATCTGTTTACAACTACTCTGGAAATCAGTTTGGTGGTTCCTCAGAAAATTGGACATAGTACTACTATGAGGACCCAGCTAGCTATACTACTCTCAGGCATATACCCAAAGGATTTTCCAGCATGTAATAAGGACACATGCTCCACTGTGTTCATAGCAGCCTTGTTTATAATAGCCAGAAGCCGGAAAGAACCCAGATCTCCCTCATCAGAGGAAAGGATACAGAAAATGTGGTACATTTACACAATGAAATACTACTCAGCTATTAAAAACAATGAATTCATGAAATTCTTTGGCAAACGGATGGAACTAGAAAATATCCTGAGTGAGGTAACCCAGTCAAAAAAGAACACAAATGGTATGCACTCATTGATAAGTGGATATTAGCCCAGAAGCTCAGAATATCCAAACTACAATACACAGAAAACATGAATCTCAAGAAGGAGACCAAAGTATGACATTTTGGTCCTTCCTAGAAGGGGGAACAAAATACCCGTGGGAGAAGATACAGAGATAAAGTGTGGAGCAGAGACTGAAGGAAAGATCATCCGAAGACTGCCCCACCTGAGGATCCATCCCCAGTCACCAAACCCAGACACTATTGTTGGATGCCAACAAATGCTTGCTGACAGGAGCCTGATATAGCTATTTCCTGAGAGGCTCTGCCAGTACCTGACAAATACAGAAGTGGATGCTCTCAGTCAACCATAGGTCTAAGCACAGGGTCCTCAGTGGGAGGAGCTAGAGAAATGGCCAAAGGAGTTGAAGGAGTTTGCAGTTCCATAGGAGGAACAACAGTATGAACCAACCAGTACCCCCAGAGCTCCCAGGGACTAAACCACAAACCAAAGAGTACACACGGAGGGACCCATGGCTCTAGCAACATATGTAGCAGAGAATGGCCTTGTTGGACATCAAAGGGAGGAAAGGCCCTTGGTACTGAGAAGGCTAGATACCCCAGTATAGGGGAATGCCATGACAGGGAAGGAGGAGTGTGTGGGTTGGTGAGCATGGGGAGGGGAGGGAATATGGGGTTTTTGGAGCGGAAACCACGAAAGGGGATAACATTTAAAATTTAAATAAAGAAAATAGCTAATAAAAAGGAAATAAAAAGAAAAATGAAGTCCATAGATGCTACGGAAGCATACTTTCCATTTACCAAAACCCAGGTGTGATTCTCTCCCTAGCATCTCATTCAAAAAGGAACTCTACAGGTGATAAAAGTTCCACACTTAATGCTAACAGTTCCATTGAAGTGTAGTCAGCTTTCATTGAAATCTGTTTACACCCAAACAATTCTCATAGTGATCAATAAGGTAAAATACATTAAGCCATGACCACACAAGAAATGTTTTGGCCAATTGTTTTCCCTACTCCCAACCCCCTGCCATGCATTCAAGACCTAAGTTTTCTAAGTAAGGGTAATTTTGCATATATTGAAATTTGATAAATAGAATCATATACTCCATACACTAGGAAGCAGGGTTGGATGTCCTGGGTTTTGATACTTAGAGTTCTCAATTTGAGATCTATTCATGTTGTTATGTCTATAATTTCTTCCATTTTTTGGACAATTTATATATTCCTTCATATGCTGATGGACATCTAGGTTTTTTTCAGTGTTTTTCTTTGATTTTTGGTTTAAAAGATTTTGTTTTTGTTTTACATAGGATCTTATGTAACCCATGGTATCTTGGAATTCTCTGTCAGTGGTTCCAACCTCTTAATATAGTTCCTCACATCGTGATGACCCTCAACCACAAAATTATTTTTATTTCAACTTCATAGGTAAAATTTCACTACCATTATGAATCCTAAAATAAATATCTATGACTTTTGGATGGTCTTAGGTGACTAAGAGTTATTCATGCACTCTCCCCCAAATGCACAAAGGTGTAGTGACTCACAGGTTGACAACCACTACTCTATGTAGAAAAGAATGGCTGAATTTTTGTGCTCCATTACTTAACTATTAGAAGTAAAACAATATGCCACCATGGCTTGCTTTCTGTGGCACTGGAGATCAAACCAAGAGCAGCTTGAATGCTAGGCAGGCACTTTAGATTTGAACTACTACCCCAGCCAAAATATATTTGTCATATAAATCTAAAACAAATGTAGACAAGCAAGTACTTGTTGCAATTAGCTCAGTCATTCATATAGTCACAGTTTGGATTTTGTGTACATGTGATCACAAAATTGATTGCCATTATTTCCTCTATTAAATTCTCTTCAAACATTTTTTGCTTTTCTGTTTCTAATATCGTAAGATAGAAGATGAGTTTACATATATGTAGAATGTCTTTCTTTCTCATAGCAATATTTACTACTATATATTTGACCCCAAACTTTGCTTCACTTGTAATCAAATAATTTCTAAAATGTTAGATTTTTATTGATATACCATTCAAAATACAACTTGATTTGTGCTAAATTACTTCAAATAACTGCAACTCACAATGTTTCAAGTAATAACTATTTGCATTGCAATGGAGATAAGTCAAACATGTATAGCATAGTGTCTTTCCAATTTAGTACAGTTCTCACAAAACTTCATTAAATACTCAACACTTTCCAGTCAAATATTAGTCCTGTGCTACATTATTTTTCAACATTATGGCTAATGTATATATTCTGAGCAAGTTTAATGTATATTGGGATAATATAATAGCTTATGTATATTAAATGTGTTCATTAAATTATAATGAGTTACTAGAATATAATTCTATGCTGAGTGAACTAAATGTTATTCAATTCTTAAATTTGTTAATAAATTTCAAAGGTTCTATTGTTTACTTAATTCTACCTGAGTTGTAATCTGAACTCTTACTTTGTATGAGGCAAATTCTTTCAATTTACTTGAAGCTTATTTTGCAATTCAAAATAAAGTCTATATTGTTTATCAATTTATTAGGAATTAATGTGACTTGAAAGAGATCATAAACATTTCATAACTTTTAAAATAATCTATAAATTACTAATCAACTTAATCTAGTAAATTGATCCGTATCATTATTCTGGCTCTTTACTAAAGTTTTCAGATCATGTAATTTTTTTTTCTAGAAAAGGCATTATAGGTATATGTGCAAACGAACTCCTCAACCACGTATGTGGAGGTCAGAAGACAACTTCTATTAGTTAGTTGATTCTTTCCTCCCACTACACGAAGTCCATGGATCAAACACTAGTCCTTGACTTTAGTAGCAAGTATCATTACCAGGTCCTGGGGGATAGTTCTCAAAGTTTTAATGCAAGCTTGAGGAGTAAAGAGTTCTTCCTTTGAGACTTATTTGAAATTATGCCATTCCTGCCAACAGAAAAGACTGAGCATTAGTTCTTTCAATGAAATAAAACAATGAAATGAAATTCAGAGATTCTATTGAGAGAGAGAGAGAGAGAGAGAGAGAGAGAGAGAGAGAGAGAGAGAGAGAGAAGCCTTCAATATAAATTCAAAAGACTAAACTATATTTCAAAATGAGTAAATCCTTTTTTGAGGATTGCTTTATCTCTTGTGTAAACCTTAAAATGGTGTTTGCAAGGAAGTATGTGCAGAGCTGACGATCTCAGCTGAGACAGAGTTGCCTCCCCATTCCATTTGTCAGGATGAATGTGAATCATTTCATTCTTTCTCTGAGCACTGTTCTTTTACCTCTATGTAACACAATTGGTCAGCCTTGAAATAAAAGTGCATTGAATTGGAGAATTCCTATTACAATCTATTATCCAATCTCCCTTTGTTATCCTAGTAAATAACCACAATGCAATGCATTTAACTCTGAGTTCACATCTCCAAGCCCTCCAAAGAACATGTACAGTCCCTTAGCAGAATTTAAGACAAGTTAGTTTTATTATTTAAAATAATAATAATACATGCACAGCTTCCTTGAATTCACTATGTAAACCAATACTGACCTTGAACTATTGGTGCTCCTACTTCAGCCTCAGTGGTATTATTTTTCTTCCTTGCTCTCTCTTACCTGTTATCTGGAATGCTGGTGTGATACTTTTATAGGCAGCCATCCTTATTATGGAGCAGCCTTGAGGATATGCTGAGGATGACAGATCAGAAAGTAGAAGGAGCTACATCCATGCCAAAATTAGTCTATCTATCCCCCATTATTCACTTAACAAGTAAATGCTTCATTATATTTTATCTGTCTTTTTAAAACTGAGTCTATTCACATGCAGTGCAAAATCACACCTAAGAAAATGCAAAGAATCAAACAATAGAGTCACAGAGAATTCCAGAATCAAGGCACATGTGAGACCTTCAAAGCATAGTTTATCAATGCATATACATAATGGGCTCTTTGAAGACTTGCTGATATTTGTTCAGAAATTTTTTTGAACAGTTGTCCAAGTGAATGTGTATATACATGCACACACACACACACACACACACACCACACACACACACACACAAACAGAGAGAGAAAGAGAGAGAGAGAGAGAGAGATTTACATGTGTCACTATGTCAAAGTAAAATCAAAGAACTTACAGAATGTTAAAGGATATCACAAAGTAGAAATAGAAAACAAACAGTAGTTCCATGGGTAAGGTGAAGTCACAGAAAATAATTGTCAGAGTAAGGTATGTTGGCTTATTTAAAGCCAAGAGCAGAATTTAGATATGAAAGATAAGGGAAGGGGAGATAGCAACCTGAAAGAATAATAGGCAAAAAGCATAAAGCTGGAAAGGGTTCGGCTGTGTGAGCAATACCCTTTTATGGGACAGTGAACCATGCCTTGCATGGTAAGGTAAGGTGGTAAGGTTGATAAGGTAGAGTGTATTTGCATCCCCACAAAGTCAGGTACACACCTGAAATGGTAAGTGGCCCCCTGCTCCCTGCCAGTTTCCTGGCCTGGAACACACATCACACTCACTAAATAAGGAAAAGAGCCTGTGGTCACATAGGCCTAGAACAGAGTTCTCCAGGTTAATGAGGTACCTAGAGGACCTATGAGTTTAGCAAGTAAACTTTCCATCCCAGAAAATCCTTTCTGCAAAATGCCTTTAATCTTGGGTCCACCTGGAGAAGTTGGTACACATCCATTTTCCACAATGAACAGTCAATTAACAGTTTAGAAGCATGGAGAGTCACCTTCATCAAAGCCACTGTAGGGAGCACAGGGAAGGCCTTCAACTACTGAGATGCAGCTTAAGTCTCCCACAGAAGGCCTCTCTCTCTGCTTCCAGGCAACCATCACAAAGCTAGGGACCATCGCCACTGAACTAAGCTGGAGCTCCCCTCCCCTGGCCCCAGACTCATCCTCAGTCTTGGGCCTCTTCCATTCTCAACTCCTAAGAGACTCCCAGAAGCACCTGGATGTCCAAAAGTCTAAGAACCACCATGCCTCCAGCTTTGTTGCAGGCCTGGATCACCAACACTTTGTTCCTGATTTCTCTTTGTGGTTCTTCAGCAGTGATTAGAGGCTTGAAAGACAGGAAATAGGAGCTTTGTCTTTCCCACCTCTCAAATCTAGTATTGCAAGCTGGGAGCAGTGTCCTGGTGCTCCCTGAAGCCCAGCACATATCCAGCTGTGGTACCATTGGGATAAGCACAATCAAACTTACCAAGTATTACCCAGCGGTCAAGCCCAGTGGCAGGATGGGACACAGAACCATACCATCTCTTAGTAGATGAAACTTGGAACCTTTTGTTCAAAACATAGCAATCTTTTACTTCAAGACCATGGTTTTTGTACAAGGGAATATGTTCTACTGAAAGTAGAAGCTACAGAGTGTCTGCCCACTTGCCTGGAGGACTAAAGTATAACACAACCTCTGAGAACAGGCTTTATACACTGCAGAACTCAGTAAGTCCAAAAAGATATATTTAGTAAATGTGTTCCTTAAACATGACCTTTAAAATTTTCTTCAGGAAAAATAAATATCTACTGTATTGGTTATTTTTCTGTTGCTGTGATAAAATACCGTGACTGAAAGTAGCATATAAAAGAAAGAGGTGATTTTGGCAAACAGGACCAGAGGTTTGAGTCCATAAGCAGAAACAGCAAGGTCATGGATGACTAGTACAGCAAACTGAGATAGTATATCTTCTTCAGCTACAAGCATGAGGCAGAGATAATGAACAGAAAACAGATCTAGGCTACACCCTTGTGATGCCTGGTCCCATTAGGGTACTTCTGCTGGCAAGGATATACTTCTCCATGACCTCCCAAAGCAGTACCATGCACTGGGGACCTATGAACACAAAGGCTCAATGATAAAGGCCTATGAGGAAATTTTTCATTCAAATCAGCACAATACACTCTTTGGCTCCCACAGACTCACAGACATGTCATAATACAAAATGCCTTTACTTACCTTTATACATTCCTAAAGTGTTTCTCAGTTTCTGTGAGATTGCTTCAGCCAGAGTTCTTCAATACCATATCACAATTGCTACCTAATTCTTTATTCACTGAACATGCAACAGTTGAAGAAAAAACACAAAGGCACACTTAACTAGTCAAAAAATAGCAGTGAGATATACAACCTCAAAGATTTAAAATTTTTAAGTAATTGACACACCTTGAGCCTGAAAATTCAGGCAGTAAATATATCAAATGAGGAGAAAGACTGAGGAATGAAGTATATACATCTATGAAGGTATCTGAGAAAGAGAAGAGCATGACTGTTTCACCAAAAATGCACCCAATATATCCTATTGAATCGAGTTTAATGAAACAAGACTCAGATGCATTCTATATCCATAAATCATTCTTTATAAAAATTCTGCATCATGTATTTATACATACATTTTCAGGAGAAAATGGGCAGACTCAAAGCAGTTCACAAAAAAATGCAAATAGCATAGTCACCATTTTTACTCAATCTTGGTAGTAAGAAACAATAAATAAATAAATAAATAAATAAATAAATAAATAAATAAATAAATAAATAAATGGATTTTCCACGTTTAACTGCTGCATCCACATATTAGTTAGGGTTTCAATTGTTCTGATAAAAGATCATGACCAAAACCAGCTTGGTAACAATAGTATATTTCAGCTTGCACATCTCGGGTCACAGTGCATCACTGAGAAAATCAGGACAGCTCAAGTGGGACATGACACTAGAGGCAGGAAATAAAACAGATGCCATGGAGAAATATTGCTTACTGCCTGATTCATATGGATTGCTCAACCTGCTTTTTTATATAACCCAGGAAGGTTTGTCCATGGATAGGACCATGCACAGTGAGCTGTGACTTCCTACATCATCAGTGATCAACAAAATGTTCCATTTTCTTGTCTTATAAGAACATTGTCTCAATTGAGATTCTGTTTTCCTAAATGACTCTAGTTTGAATCATCTGGACATAAGGTAGCATTTAAAATATGAGAGTTGGTAAGGCTGTGTGACAGATAGTTCTTTTATTGTTTCTTTGAGTATGAGTTATTTCCAGAGTAATTTTCCTGGAGTCTTATTTTTGCCACTTACCAATTCTGATTCTAAGAATTTTTCATTATTAATCTGTGTAGACCTTTTTTTTTATTATTTATTTTATTTTATTTTTTTAATTTACATTCCAAATCACTTCCCCTTTCCCGTTTCCTCCCTCCCCGAAAGTCCCATAATCTCCCTTCCCTCCCTCTTTTCTCCATTCAACCCCCTCTCGTTACTCTGTCCTGGTGTTCCCCTACATCCAGTCTTTCCAGGACCAGGGGTCTCACCTTCCATCTTCTTAGAAATCTATTGATATGCGGATTGTGTCTAGGGTATTCCGAGATTCTGGGTCAATATCCCCTTATCAGTGACTGCATACCATGTGTGTTCTTTTGTGATTGGGTTACCTCACTAAGGATGATATTTTCAAGATCTGACCATTTGCCTAGGAATTTCGTGAATTCATTGTTTTTAATTGCAGAGTAGTATTCCATTGTGTAGATATACCACATCTTCTGAATCCATTCCTCCGATGAGGGACATCTGAGTTCTTTCCAGCTTCTGGCTATTATAAATAAGGCTGCTATGAACATAGTGGAGCATGTGTCCTTATTGCATACAGGTAAAGCCTCTGGGTATATGCCAAGGAGTGGTATAGCCGGATCCTCCGGGAGTGTCATGCCCAGTTTTCTGAGGAACCGCCAGACAGCTTTCCAGAGTGGTTGTACCAGCCTGCAATTCCACCAGCAGTGGAGGAGTGTTCCTCTTTCTCCACATCCTCGCCAACAACTGCTGTCTCCTGTGTTTTTGATCTTAGCCATCCTGACTGGTGTGAGATGGAATCTCAGGGTTGTTTTGATTTGCATTTCCCTAATGACTAAGGATGATGAACATCTCTTTAGGTGCTTCTCAGCCATTAGATATTCTTCAGGTGAGAACTCTTTATGTTGCTCTGTACCCCATTTTTTAATAGGGTTACTTGCCTCTCTGGAGTTTAACTTCTTGAGTTCTTTGTATATATTGGATATTAGCCCTCTGTCGGATGTAAGGTTGTTAAAGATCATTTCCCAGTTAGTTGATTGCCGCTTTGTCTTTTTGACAGTGTCTTTTGCCTTGCAAAAACTTTGTAATTTAATGAGGTCCCATTTGTCTATTCTTGATCTTAGAGCATAAGCTATTGGAGTTCTGTTCAGGAAATTCTCCCCTGTGCCCATATGTTCAAGGTTCTTCCCTAGTTTCCCTTCTATTAGTTTCAGTGTGTCTGGTTTTATGTGGAGATCTTTGATCCACTTAGAATTGAGCTTAGTGCAAGGAGATAAGAATGGGTCAATTTGCAATCTTCTGCATGTTGACCTCCAGCTGAGCCAGCACCATTTGTTGAAAAGGCTATCTTTTTTCCACTGGATGGTTTTAGCTCCTTTGTCAAAGATCAAGTGACCATAGGAGTGTGGATTCATTTCTGGGTCTTCAATTCTGTTCCATTGATCTACATGTCTGTTACTGTACCAATACCATGCGGTTTTCAACACTATTGCTCTGTAGTACAACTTGAGGTCCGGGATACTGATTCCCCCAGAGGTTCTTTTACTCTTGAGAATAGTTTTAGCTATTCTGGGTTTTCTGTTATTCCAGATGAATTTTTGAATTGCTCTTTCTAACTCTATGAAGAATTGAGTTGGGATTTTGATGGGGATTGCATTGAATCTGTGTATTACTTTTGGTAAGATGCTCATTTCTACTACATTAATCCTGCCAATCCGTGAGCATGGCAGATTTTTCCATCTTCTGAGGTCTTCTTCAATTTCTTTCTTCAGAGACTTGAAGTTCTTGTCATACAGATCTTTCACTTGTTTGGTTAGAGTCACGCCAAGATACTTAATATGGTTTGTCGCTATCGTGAAGGGTATTATTTCTCTTACTTCTTTCTCAGCCTGCTTATCCTTTGAGTAAAGGAAGGCTTCTGACTTGCTTGAGTTGATTTTGTATCCGGCCACTTTGCTGAAGTCGTTTATCAGCTGTAGGAGTTCTCTGGTGGAGTTCTTTGGGTCGCTTATGTATACTATCATATCGTCTGCAAATAGTGATAGTTTGACTTCTTCCTTTCCAATTTGTATCCCTTTGACCTCTTTTTGTTGTCTAATTGCTCTAGCTGGAACTTCAAGTACTATATTGAAAAGATATGGAGAGAGAGGGCAGCCTTGTCTAGTCCCTGATTTTAGTGGGATTGCTTCAAGTTTCTCTCCATTTAGATTGATGCTGGCTACCGGTTTGCTGTAAATTGCTTTTACTATGTTTAGATATGGGCCTTGAATTCCTGATCTTTCCAAGACCTTTAGCATGAAAGGATGCTGAATTTTGTCAAATGCTTTCTCAGCATCTAATGAGATGACCATGTGGTTTTTTTCTTTGAGATTGATTATGTAGTGGATTACATTGATGGATTTCCTTATATTGAACCATCCCTGCATCCCCGGGATGAAGCCTACTTGATTGTGGTGAATGATCGTTTTGATGTGTTCTTGGATTCGGTTGGCAAGAATTTTATTGAGTATTTTTGCATCGATATTCATAAGAGAGATTGGCCTGAGATTCTCCTTCTTTGTCGGATCTTTGTGTGCTTTTGGTATTAGTGTAATTGTGGCTTCATAGAACGAGTTGAGTACTGTTCCTTCTGTTTCTATTTTGTGGAACAGTTTGAAGAGTATTGGTGTTAGGTCTTCTTTGAAGGTCTGATAGAATTCTGCACTAAAACCATCTGGACCTGTGCTTTTTTTGGTTGGAAGACTTCCAATGACAACTTCTATTTCTTCAGGGGTTATAGGACGGTTTAGATGGTCTATTTGATCCTGATTTAATTTTGGTACTTGGTATCTGTCAAGGAAATTGTCCATTTCCTCAAGATTTTCTAGTTGTGTTGAATACAGGTTTTTGTAATAGGATCTGATGATTTTTTGAATTTCCTCAGTTTCTGTTGTTATCTCTCCCTTTTCATTTCTGATTTTATTAATTTGGATACTATCTCTGTGCCCTCTGGTTAGTCTGGCTAAGGGCTTATCTATCTTGTTGATTTTCTCAAAGAACCAACTCCTCCTCGTTTTGTTGATTCTTTGTATGGTTTTATTTGTTTCTACTTGATTGATTTCAGCCCTGAGTTTGAGGATTTCCTGCCTTCTACTCCTCTTTGTTGTATTTGCTTCTTTTTGTTCCAGGGCTTTCAGGTGTGCCATTAAGCTTTTAGTGTATGCTGTCTCCCGTTTCTTTTTGGCAGCACTCAGGGCTATGAATTTTCCTCTTAGCACTGCTTTCATTGTGTCCCATAAAGGAGGGTATGTTGTGCCTTCATTTTCATTAACTTTCAAAAGTCTTTGATTTCTTTCTTTATTTCCACCTTGACCAAGTTATCATTGAGTAGAGCATTGTTCAGCCTCCATGTGTACGTGGGTTTTCTTTTGTTTTTGTTGCCATTGAAGACCACCCTTATTCCATAGTGATCTGATAGGAAGCATGGGATTTTTTCTATCTTCTTGTATCTGTTGAGGTCTGATTTGTGACCAATTATATGGTCAATTTTGGAGAAGGTACCATGAGGAACTGAGAAGAAGGTGTATTCTTTAGCTCTAGGATGAAATGTTCTATATATATCAGTTAGTTCCATTTGGTCCAAGGCTACAATTAGATTCACTGTGTCCCTGTTTAGTTTCTGCTTTCCTGAATGATCCATTTCAGAGAGCGGGGTGTCGAAGTCACCCACTATTATTGTGTGCAGTGCGATGTGTGCTTTGAGTTTTAGTAAAGTTTCTTTTACGAATGAGGGTGCCCTTGCATTTGGAGCATAGATATTCAGAATTGAGGGTTCTTGATGGTGGATTTTTCCCTTGATCAGTATGTAGTGTCCTTCTGTGTCTTTTTTGATGACTTTAGGTTGAAAATCAATTTTATCTGATATTAGGATGGCTACTCCACCTCGTTTCTTGGGGCCATTTGCTTGTAAAATTGTTTTCCAGCCTTTTATTCTGAGGTAGTGTTTGTCTTTGACACTGAGGTGCGTTTCCTGCATGCAGCAAAATGCTGGGTCCTGTTTACGTATCCAGTCTGCTAGTCTATGTCTTTTAATTGGGGAATTGAGACCATTGATATTAAGAGAGATTAAGGCATAGTGATTATTGCCATCTGCCATTCTTGACGCTATCTTTATGTTTGAGTGGTTATCTACTTTTGGGTTTGATTCAAGAAAGTTATTATCTCATTTTTTCCAGGGAGTTGTTTCTCTCCCTGTATTGGAGGTTTCCACCTATTATCCGTTGCAGGGCTGGATTTGTGGAAAGATATTGTGAAAATTTGCTTTTATCATGGAATATCTTGGTCTCTCCATCTATGGTGATTGAGAATTTTGCTGGGTATAGTAGTCTAGGCTGGCATTTGTGCTGTCTTAGTGTCTGCATGAGATCTGCCCAGGATCTTCTGGCTTTCATAGTCTCTGGTGAGAAGTCTGATGTGATTCGGATAGGTCTTCCTTTGTATGTTACTTGGCCCTTTTCTCTTACTGCTTTTAGTATTCTTTCTTTGTTTAGCACATTCAGTGTTTTGATTATTATGTGACGAGAGGTATTTCTGTTCTGGTCCAGTCTGTTTCGAGTTCTGTAGGCTTCTTGTACGTTCATCGGCATCTCTCTCTTTAATTTAGGGAAGTTTTCCTCCATAATTTTGTTGAAGATGTTTACTGGCCCTTTAAGTTGCAAATCTTCACTCTCATCTATACCTATAATCCTTAGGTTTGTTCTCATTGTGTCCTGGATTTCCTGGATGTTTTGGGTTACACGTTTTTTGCATTTTGCATTTTCTTTGACTGTTGAGTCGATGCTTTCTATGGAATCTTCAGCACCTGAGATTCTTTCTTCCATCTCTTGTATTCTATTGTTTATGTTTGCATCTATGACTCCTGATTTCTTCCCAAGGTTTTCTATCTCCAAAGTTGTCTCCCTTTGTGATTTCTTAGTTGTTTCTACTTCCTTTTTTAGTTCCTGGATGGATTTGCTGAGATCCTTCACTTGTTTGTTTGTATTTTCCTGTATTTCTTTAAGGTATTTTTGCATTGCCTCTTTCAGGATTTCTTTCTGATGACCCACGTTCTCCTGCATTTCTCTGAGTGATTTTTGTGTTTCCTCCTCATGGGAATCCATCTGTTGATCCATTGTCTCCTGCATTTCTTTAAGCAGTTCTCGTGTTTCCTTTGTAAGGGCATCTAACCGTTGATTCATTTCTTTAAGCAATTTTTGAGTTGCCTCCTTATGGCCATCTGTCTGTTGACCCATATTCTTCTGCATTTCTTTATGCCAATTTTGTGATTCCTTTGTGAGTGCATCTACCCATTGATTCATCTCGTTAAGCGATTTTTGTGTTGTCTCCTTGTGTGCCTCCATCTTTTGATCCATGTTCTCCCGCATTTCTCTAAGCGATTTTTGTGTTTCCTTTGTAAGGGCTTCTAACCGTTGATTCATGGTCTCCTGTAACTCTTTATGAGATTTATTTGTGTCCTTCTTGTGATCCTCTAATAGCATCATGAGAAGTGATTTTAAATCCAGATCTTGTCTTTCACGTGTGGTGGGGTATCCAGGATTTGCTGCTGTTGGAGAGTTGGGTTCGGATGGTCCCACATTACTTTGATTTCTGTTAGTAACATTCCTACGTTTGCCTTTTGCCATCTGGATACCTCTGATGTTAGTTGGTCCTGCTGCCACTGGCTGTTGGTTGGACCTCCTGTGAGCCTGCAAAGCTATTTCTGCCCCCCCCCCCGGATTGCCAGGATTCCCCTGGCACCGATTTCTGGGGCCTGCCTGCTCCTGAGTGACTTTGGAGCCCTAATGTGCCTTGCCCCAAGTGATCTTATATTGGGGAGGCCTTGCACATCCAAAGGCTCAGCCTAGTGGATTCCTGGAGCAGAGGTCGCCAAAGGGAGGCTGGTAGGCTCCTGCCCTGTGCAGGGGTGTGTGATCTCTCCTGGGGGGGGGAGGGGGCGTCCCTCTGCCAGGCAGAAGTCCCACAGCAGAGCTAGCACGCTGGTTATTGCAGATCTGCCCAGCACTTGGGAGCTGCACACACACAAGCCGCCCGAGACCCAAGCGATATTAAGCCTGTCAGTCTCAGAACCTGGCTGTCCCAACTTCCCAGTCACTGGAGCAAAGATGGCGGAGTGCAATCTGCACACTCTCCGTGGCGCCGCTCACCCTGCAGACGCGATGGCCTGCCGACCTGGCACCCAGACGACCACAGCGCTTACCCATTCTCGGGAGCAGACGGAAACCCCAACAGGCCGTGTCCCAAGTGATGTTATATTGGGGAGAGAGAGCCTGGGGTACCTGTCTCTTCAGTGCAGTCTGCGGGAGCAGAGGTCACGGAAGGGTGTGTAGACCTTTTATAAATATCACAAATACTTGGTATATTTAAGCAGAGGAGAAATGCTAATGAGTGAAAGATCATCCTCAGCTATGTGAGATCCAATTTGAAATAAAAAAATAAAATTCCCTACCTCTCCCTCTCCCCCTCCTCCTCCTCCTTCTCCCTCTCTCTGTTTCTCTCTCTGTCTCTCTCTTTCTCTCTCTCAGATTCAAGTAGATTTCTTATATTGTTCCAGGATCTCCTGCCCAGGAATTACCTACAATGGACAGGCACCACATCAAATTTAGTGACTGTAGTCTCTCAAAAATATGACCACAGGCCAATTTGATCAAGACAATTCCTTAATTGAGCTTCTTCTTTTTTTTTCCAGGTGACTCAAGGTTGTATCTAGTTGACAATAAAAATAAAACAGCATGGTTACTTTATTGATACATTCCATTAAAATGCCCCTGTAGTATGCTAAAGTAGAAATTAGCATACTAGAATCCATCAAGAATCTTCATTGCTCTGCCTAACATTTGGCTGTGAATCCTTACATCAGCTCCCTCAGTTACAGAAAAGGAGAGGAAGGATTGTAGGAGCTAGAGAGGTCATAGATACAGGAAGATCACAGCCCAGAAGGGCTCATAGGGTCTCACAGAAATAGAAGTAGTAATCATGGAGCCTGTATGGGTCTAAGCAAAGTCCTCTTCATATGTTATTGTTGTACAGCTTGGTGATGTGAGGGACTCTTAAAGGTGGGAGTAGAGGGTGACTCTGACTTTTTTGTCTGCTTTTGGGACACTTTTTTTCCCAATGGGTTTCTTTCCTATCCCCAATATGAGGGTTTCTAACTACTCTCATTGTGTCTTGTTATGCTGTGTTTGTTGTCATCCCTGGGAAGTTTGCTGTTTTCTGAAGTGAAATTGAGGAGGAGTGGACTTAGGGTAGAAGAGAGCTGGCAGGGGACACTGGGAGGTGTGAAAGGACGGTTAACTGTGGTTTGAATGTAGTATATGAGAGATAAATAAATAAATTTAAAATAAAAGAATCTACAGAGATAAGACAACAGATTTCTGGTTCCTTTGAAATGCATTCATAGAGTCAGATACTGATATTTGTTCTCTGTTTTGTCTATTTTTATCTTGTTGATATAAAGATATTTTTAAAAAAAAACAGAACATAGCAACTTAACTTTGAGTGTCATTTCTTTTTTTTAATTTTCTAAGTTTTTTTTTATTTACATTCCAAATCATTTTCCCTTTCCCCTTTCCTGTTTCCTCCCTCCCTGAAAGTTCCATAAGCCCACTTCCCTCCCTCTTTTCCCCATTCAACCCCCTCTCACTTCTATGTCCTGGCATTCCCCTACATCCAGTCTTTGAGTGTCATTTCTTTTTCTTTAGCTGTCCACGCATTTTGTCCTTTCTCCAGGTTCTTTAGACACATAAGCTTTGAGATAATTGAAGGAGTTAGATGTGAGGAAACAAAGAAACCAGATGAATGTAATAACAGAGAAGCATTCACCTTTTTATTTCTTATTTTCCCTTTCATAATTTTTCTATTTTTTAAATATCCAATAAAGTCTAGTATTGCCTCCGCTCAACTTCTGTGATAAAGGCCAGCCCTGACTTCACAAAACCTCTCTACTTCCCAATATTAGAGCCACTTTTCTCAAAACTACATTTGAGTTTCTAATTCTTGGTAAAGATTAAACGTAACAATAAAGTTACAGGCATTTACCACAAAACCTTGAACTTTTATTTGGTATACTTCATATTATATACCTGTGGTGTAATTGTTTGAATTGGAAGATGTAAAGACTCTGTAAATGCATATAGAGTTTCTGTTTTCTTAAACTTTTCTGACGCCATAGAAGTTGAGCAAAGTAAAATGTTTTAAAATTAATCTGTAATTAAAATTTCTTATCTTTGCTCCTGTGACTGAGCAGATGGGTGCAGCCAGGAATGTAGGGAATGCCGAGTGTAAGATCACTTATGGTCTACCAGGGCCCCAACTGCACCCAGGAACTGAGCAGTGCCACAGTCATCTGTACACCTACCCTGCCAGAGGACATCTGCCCTGCATGGATTCTTGCATTTAGAGGAAGTTCCGCATATAGAAGTGAGGCTACCATCTTTGCTCCTGTGACTGAGCAGATTGGTGTAGCCAGGAACGTAGGGAACACCCCAGTGTAAGATCACTTAGGACACGGTCTGCCAGGGCCCCACCTGTACCCAGAGCACCACCACAGCCTTCTGTGCACCTATCCGGCCAGAGGATATCTGCTCTGCAGGGAGTCCCATGGTTATAGGTGAGTCCACCATCTTCACTCCTGTGATTGAGCAGGTTGTTACAACCAGGACACAGGGAATACCCAAGTGTAAAATCACTTGGGACTTGGTCCCTCAGGGCCCTACCTGCACCCAGGAGCAGAGCAGTGCAACAAAACTCAGTGCAAGGGGAGAGCCAGTCACCTGGGGTGCTGAGACAGGCTTAGAGGCACAAAGGAGGGAAAAGCACCAGCCAGAGACAGCAGGACCAACTAACACCAGAGACAAGCAGATGGCAAAGGGCAAACATAGGAATGTTACTAATAGAAATCAAAGCAACATGGCACCATCTGAACCCAATTATCCCACAACAACAAGTCCTGGATACCCCAACACACTAGAAAAGTAAGATTTGGATTTAAAAATCACAGTTTATGATGCTGATAGAGGGCTTCAAGAAGGACATAAATAACTCCCTTAAAGAAATACAAGAGAATACAAGTAAACAGGGAGAAGACCTTAAGGAACTACAGGAAAACACAACAAAACAGGTGAATGAATTGAACAAAAGAATTCAGGATCTAAAAAATGGAGGTAAAAACAATAATAAAAAATCACAAAGGGAAAAAACTCAGGACATAGAAAACCTAGGAAAGAAGTCAGGAGTCATGAATGCAAGTATCATCAACAGAACACAAGAGATAGAATCTCAGATGCAGAAGATACAACAGAAAGCATTGACCCAACAGTCAAAGAAAATGCAAAATGCAAAAAGCTCTTGACCCAAAACATCCAGTAAATCAAGGACAAAATGAGAGGACCAACCCTAAGGATTATAGGTATAGAAGAGAGTGAAGATTTCCAACTTAAAGGGCCAGTAAATATCTTCAAAAATGTATAGAAGAAAACATCCCTATCCTAAAGAAAGAGATGTCCATGAATATACAAGAAGCCTACAGAACTCCAAACAGACTGAACCCGAACAGAAATCCCTGCCATCACATAATAATCAAAACACCAAATGTACTAAACAAAGAAAGAATATTAAAAGCAGTAAGGGAGGGAAGGGAACCAGGCAGCTCCAAACCCTTCTGTGCACAGCCCGACAGGAGAGAGTGATCTCCCAGAAGTGCTTTCACTTCTGAGTGTGGAGGTGAAGTCTCCACCTTCTCTCTGGAGGGGAACAGCTAGGAGTTCTCAGGGTATATGATCAGTGTAGCTGCTGTGACAGGACAGGAGTCTTCCTGTCACTATCTGCAGCAGGGAACCAGGCAGCTCCAAAGCTTTCTGTGCACAGCCTGCCAGGAGAGAGTAATCTCCCAGCAGTGATTTCACTTCTGAGTGTGGAGGTGATATCTCCACCTTCTCTCTGGAGGGGAACAGCTAGGAGTGCACAGGGCATACGATCAGTGTTGCTGCTGGGACAGGAGTCTTTCCATCCAGCTGCCATTTGCATCAGGGAACCAGACATCTCCACAGCCCTGTGTGCACAGACCCTGCTAGAAGAGAGTTGGTCTCCCAGGAGTACAGACACAGGCTTACAGGCCCATAGGAGGGACAAGCTCAAGTCAGAGACAGCAAGACCAACTAACACCAGAGACAACCAGATGGTGAAAGGCAAGTACAAGAACCCTATCAACAGAAACCAAGGCTATTTGGCAACATCAGAGCCCAGGTCTTCCATCACAGTAAGTCCCGGATACCCAAACACACGGGAAAAGTAAGAGTTGGATTTAAAGACTCATCTCATGATGCTGTAAGAGGACATCAAGAAGGACATAAATAACTCCCTTAAAGAACTACAGGAGAACATGGGTCAAAAGGTAAAAGCCCTTAAAGAGGAAACACAAAAATCCCTAAAAAAATATAGGAGAGCATGGGTGAACAGGTAGAGACCCTTAAAGAGGGAACACAAAGATCCCTTAAAGAATTATTGGAAAACACAAACAAACAAGTGAAGGAACTGAACAAAACTATCCAGGATCTAAAAATGGAAGTAGAAACAATAAAGAAATCACAAAGTGAGACATCTCTGCAGGTAGAAAATCTTGGAAAGAATTCAGGAGTCATAGATGCAAGCATCAACAACAGAATACACTAGATAGAAGAAAGAATCTCACGTGCTGAAGATACCATAGAAAACATTGACTCAACAGTCAAAGAAAATGCAAAATGCAGAAAGTTCCTGAGCCAAAACATCCAGGAAATCCAGGACACAATGAGAAGACCAAACCTAAGGATTATAGATATAGAAGAGAGCAAAGATTTCCAACTTAAAAGGCCAGTAAATATCTTCAACAAAATTATAGAAGAAAACTTCCCTCTCCTAAAGAAAGAGATGTACATGAACATACAAGAAGTCTACAGAACTCCAAACAGACTGGACAAGACCAGAAAGTCTTCCTGTCACATAATAATCAAAACACCAAATGCACTAAACAAAGAAAGAATATTAAAAGCTGTAAGAGAAAAAGGTCAAGTAACATATAAAGGCAGGCCTATCAGAATTACACCAGACTTCTCACCTGAGATGATGAAAGCTAGAAGATCCTGGGAAGATCTCATACAGACCCTAGGAGAACACAAATGCAAGTCCAAACTACTATACCCAGCAAAACTCTCAGTTACCATAGATGAAGAAAGAAAGATATTCTATGATAAAACCAAATTTACATAATATCTTTCAACAAATTGAGCCTTAAAAAGGATAATGAATGGAAAACACCAACAAAAGGAGGGAAACTACACACTACAAAAAGCAAGAAATTAATCTTCTTTCAACAAACCCAAAGGAAGATAACCACACAAACATAAAAATTACATCAAAAATAACAGGAAGCAGCAATCACTATTCCTAAATGTCTCTTTTTTTTCTTTTTCTTTTCTAATATTTTATTTACATTCCCAATGATTTCCCCTTTCCTGGTTCCCCCCTCCCTGAAAGTCCCATAAGCCCTCTTCCCTTCCCCTGTTCCTCAGTCTATCCCCTCCTGCTTCTCTGTCCTAATATTCCCCTACACTGCTACATCCAGTCATTCCAAGACCAGGGGTTTCTCCTTCCTTCTTCTAGGAAATCAATTGATATGTGAATTGTGTCTTGGGTGTTCTGAGCTCCTGGGTTAATATCCTGCAAAGGATAATAGGTGGAAATCACCAATACAAGGAGGGAAACTAAACTCTGGAAAAAACGAGATAGTAGCCTTCTTTTATCAAACCCAAAAGTAGATAACCACTTAAAACATAAAGATAGCATCAAAAATAGTAGGAAGCAACAATCACTTTTCCTTAATATCTCTTAACATCAATGAACTCAATTCCCCAATAAAAAGACATAGACTAACAGACTGGATATGTAAACAGTACCCAGCATTCTGCTGCATACAGGAAATACACGTCAGTGTCAAAGACAATCATTACCTCAAAGTAAAAAGCTTGAAAATAATTTTCCAAGCAAATGGTTCCAAGAAAATAGCTGGAGTAGCCATTCTAATATCCAATAAATAGAATTTTCAACCAAAAGTCATCAAAAAAGACATGAAAGCACACTTTATACACATCAAAGAAAAAATCTACCAAGAAGAACTCTCAATTCTGAAAATTTATGCTCCAAATACAAGGGCATCCTCATTCATAAAAGAAAATTTACTAAAGCTTAAAGCACAGAGCTCCTCACACAATAACTGTTTGTGACTTTAACACCCCACTCTCCTCAATGAACAGATCAGGGAAAAACAAACTAAAGAGAGACAGATTGAAACTAACAGAAGTTTTGGACCAAATTTTTTGAATAGATATCTATAGAACATTTCATCTTAAATCAAAAGGATATACCTTCTTCTCAGCACATCTTGGTACCTTCTTAAAAATTGACCATAGAATTGGTCACAAAACAGACCTTAACAAATATAAGTTCGAACTAATCACATCCCTCCTGTCATATCACTGTAGATAGAGTAAGGGTGATCTTCAATAGAAACAAAAGCAACAGAAAGCCCACATGTACATGGAAGCTGAACAATGCTCTACTAAATGATCTTCCTTGACCTTGGTCAAGGAAGAAATAAGAAAACCGTTTTAGAACTTAATGACAATGAAGGAACAACATATCCAAATTTATGGGAGACAATGAAAGCAATGCTAAGAGGAAAACTCATAGCTCTAAGTGCCTCCAAAAAGAAGCTGGAGAGAACATACACTAGCAGATTAACAGCACACCTGAAAGCTTTAGAACAGAAAGAAGCTAATACACCCAAGAGGAGTAGAAGGCAGGAAATCATCAAACTCAGGGCTGGAATCAACCAAGTAGAAACAAAAAATAACTATACAAAGAATTAACAAAACAAGAAGCTGGTTCTCTGAGAAAATTAACAAGATAGGTAAATTCTTAGCCAGACTAAACAGAAGACACAGAGACACTATCCAAATTAACAAAATCAGAAATGAATAGGGAGATATAACAAACTGAGGAAATTCAAAAAATCATCAGATCTTACTACAAAAGCCTATATTTAACTGGAAAATCTGGATGAAATGGACAATTTCCTAGAGAGCTACAAAATACCAAAATTAAATCAGGATCAGATAGAGCATCTAAACGGTCCCATAACCCCTAAAGAAATAGAAGTGGTCATTGAAAGTCTCCCAACCAAAAGAAGCACAGGACCAGATGGTTTTAGTGCAGAATTCTATCAGACCTTCAAAGAAAATTGAACACCAATACTCTTCAAACTATTCCACAAAATTGAAACAGAAGGAACACTACCCAACTCGTTCTATGAAGCCACAGTTTTGCTGATACCAAAACCACACAAAAATCCAACAAAGAGAGAGATCATCAGACCAATTTTCCTTATGAATATTGCTGCAAAAATACTCAATAAAATTATTGCCAACTGAATCCAAGAACACATCAAAACAATCATTCACCATGATCAAGTAGAATTCATCCCAGGGATGCAGGGAGGTTCAATATATGGAAATCCATCAATGTAATCCACTACATAAACAAACTCAAAGAAATGAAAAAAAAATGTGGTCATTATATTATATGCTGAGAAAGCATTTGACAAAATTCATCATCCATTTATGTTAAAAGTCTTGAAAATAACAGGAATTCAAGGCCCATACATAAACAGAGTAAAAGCAATATACAGCAAACCAGTAGCCAATATCAAACTAAATGGAGAGAAACTTGAAGCAATACAACCAAAATCAGGGATTAGACAAGGCTACCCTCTCTCTCCATATTTATTCAATATAGTACTTGAAGTTCTAGCTAGAGCAATTAGACAACAAAAGGAGGTCAAAAGGATATAAATTGGAAAGGAAGAAGTGAAATTATCATTATTTGCAGATGATATGTTAGTATACTCAAGCGGCCCAAAAAACTTCACCAGAGAACTCCTACAGCTGATAAACAACTTCAGCAAAGTGGCCAGATACAAAATTAACTCAAGCAAATCAGTAGCCTTCCTATACTCAAAAGATAAACAGGCTGAGAAAGAAATTAGGGAAATGATACCCTTCACAATAGCCACAAAC
Organism: Tokudaia tokunoshimensis; assembly: GCA_036184795.1. NCBI lineage: Eukaryota > Metazoa > Chordata > Mammalia > Rodentia > Muridae > Tokudaia > Tokudaia tokunoshimensis. Next base: position 80,896,912 of record BTHU01000013.1, read on the forward strand.
AATATAAAGTATCTTGGTGTAACTCTAACCAAACAAGTGAAAGATCTGTATGACAAGAACTTCAAGTCTCTGAAGAAAGAAATCAAAGACCTTTGAAGATGGAAAGATCTCCCATGCTTGTGGATTGGCAGGATTAACATAGTAAAAATGGCTATCTTGTCAAAAGAACTATACAGATTCAATGCAATCCCCATCAAAATCCTAACCCAAATCTTCATAGAGTTAGAAAGAGCAATTCTCAAATTCATCTGGAATAACAAAGAACCCAGGGTAGCTAATACTATTCTCAACAGTAAAAGAACATCTGGGGGAATCAGTATACCAGACCTCAAACAGTACTACAGAGCAATAGTGATAAAAACTGCATTGTATGCGTAGTGTCAGGCAGGTAGATTAATAGAATCGAATTGAAGACCCAGAAATGAACCCACATATCTACAATCACTTGATCTTTGACAAAAGATCTAAAATCATCCAGTGGAAAAAAAGATATCCTTTTCAACAAATAGTGCTGGTTCAGCTGGTGGCTAGCATGCAGAAGAAGGCAAAGTGATCCATTCTTACCTCCACATACTAAACTCAAGTCCAAGTAGATCAAGGACCTCCACATAAAACCAGACACACTAAAACTAATAGAAATGAAACTGGGGAAGAGCCTTGAGCACATGGGCACATGGGAAAATTTCCTGAACAGAACACCAATAACTTGTGTTCTAGAATCAAGAATTGACAAATAGGACCTCATAAAATTGCAAATTTTCAGTAAGGCAAAAGACACTGTCAATAGGACAAAATGGCAAACAACAAATTGGGAAAATATCTTTACCAACCCTACATCTGACAGAGGGCTAATATCCAATATACACAAAGAACTCAAGAAGTTTGACTCCAGAGAACCAAATAACCCTATTGAAAAATGGGGTACAGAGCTAAACAAAGGATTTTCTCCTGAGGAATAATGAATGCCTAAGAAACACCTAAAGAAATGTTCGACATCCTTAGTTATCAGGGAAATGCAAATCAAAACAACTCTGAGATTTCACCTCACACCAGGCAGAATGGCTAAGATCAAAACTCAGGAGACTGCAGGTGCTGGTGAGGATGTGGAGAAAGAGGAATTCTCCTCCACTGCTGGTGGGATTGCAAGCTGGTACAACCACTCTGGGAATCAGTTTGGTGGTTCCTCAGAAAATAAGCATGATAGTACTGGAGGACCCTGTTATGCCACTCCTGAGCATATACCCTGAGGATTCCCCAGCATGTAATAAGGTTACATGCTCCACTATGTTCATAGAAGTCCTATTTATAATAGCCAGAAACTGGAAAGAACCAGATATCCCTCACTAGAAAAATGGATACAGAAAATGTGGTGTATTTACACAATGGAGTATTACTCAGCTATTAAAAACCATGAATTCATGAATTTCTTAGGCAAATGGGTTGAACTGGAAAATATCATCCTAAGTGAGGCAACCCAATCACAAGAACACACATGGTATGCACTCACTGATAAGTGGATATTAGCCCCGAAACTTGGAATAACCAAGACACAATTCACATATCAAATGATGCCCAAGAATAAGGAAGAACAAAGTATGGATTCTCTGGTCCTTCTTAGATAGGGGAACAAAATAACCACAGAAGTAGATACAAAGTGTGGAGTAGAGACTGAGGGAAAGACCATTCAGAGACTGCTCCACCTAGTGATCTATCCCATATACAGTTACAAATCCTAGACACTATTATAGATGCCCACAAGTAGTTGTTGACTGGCGCAGGATACAGCTGTCACCTGGGAGGCTCTGCTAGTGCATGACAAATACAGAGAGAGACACTCTCAGTCAGCCTTTGAACTGAGCACAGTTTCCCCAATGGGGGAGCTAGAGAAAGGACTCAAGGATCTGAAAGGGTTTGCAGTGCCAAAGGAGGAACATTGATATTAGCCACCCAGTACTCCCAGAGCTCCCATGGACAAAAGCATCAACCGGATAGTACACATGGTGGTACACATGGCTCCAGACTCATAGGCAGCAGAGGATGGCCTTGTTGGGCATCAAAGGGAGAAGAGGCCCCGGAGGCCCCGGTTCCTGGACAGGCTTGATGCAGCAGTGTAGGGGAATACCAAGACAGGGAAGCGGGATGGGGTTGATTGGGGTACGGGGGGAGGGGAGATGGCTTATGGGACTTTGGGGGTGGGGGGAACCAGGAAAAGGGAAATCATTTGAAATGTAAATAAAGAATATATCTTAAAAAATAAAGACTCTCAAGCTAGATGCCTCGAAGTGCCTGAAAGTTCCACTAGCAGCCTTCAGATGAAGATGTAGAACTCTCAGCTCATCCTGCACCATGCCTGCCTCGACGCTGCTATGTTCCTGCCTTGATAATAATGGACTGAACCTCTGAACCTGTGAGCAAGCCCTAACTAAATGCTATTTTTACAAAAAAAAAAAGAAAGAAAGAAGAAACTTCTTTAGACGAAAAAAATATTCTTTTTAACCATAAAAACTAGGTTGGGATAATAGCAGATAATAGCGGATATTAACTATGAAATTCAGGAAGCCACTGTAATTTTTGTTGTGGTATATTCTGCTTTAGCCTGAAATAACTGAAGAAAGACAGCATTTGACAAACCAGAAAGCATACAAATCATGGTAAAATAATTAAAATATTAACATCTATATTCTTATGAAAATCTACCTTTTCTCTCAACAGATTTCAGTACTTTTTTCACTAAATACAAGAATACAATAGCTTAGAGTGAATTTTTACCTTCATAAAATACTGTGGTTTGAAGACTAAATGGTAAATTGGAGACAATTTTGCCTCACATAAAACCACTTCTGCTAATGTTCTTATTCCATATTTCTTAATAATACCAAAGGCTATATTTTACCATCCTTCTGAACTGATCTCCTCCTTTGAATTTCTTATTATACACTGAGTTATTGAGTTATTTTAACTTGTTTTGAAGGATTCATTGTACTGTAATTACCACCACCTACTCTCTTAAGACTACACATAAATAGTGAATGACTACCAGGTGGTGAGGGAAAAATAAAACTCCCTCTTTCCAAAGACTCCTAGGGTGTCATTAACATTAGATTATGAAAGAGTCAGTTCAGGGGGAGATGTTCTAGGACATTCCTCTATTCCAGTGAAGACAGAAATGTTTAGAATTCTCTTCTCCCTTCATATTCTGAAATGCATTTGAGTTAGAGGTCTGTGTGAAAGTTGCAGGACATACAGAGTTCTGTGCTGGGGAAAGAGAGCCACAGAGCTGAATGATATGAACCTAGAAACCCATGCCTGTGGAAAGAGGCACAGGAAAGCTTTGAGGGACCATCTTGCTAAAAATCACTCAAGCAGGAAATGTTAGTTTCAGAAATGGCTCAGAAGCTTAAGACATCATCTTATAGGACTTAACATCTACCCCCTAGCTATTGTCTTCCCATGCAACTTCTAAAATTGCAAGACTACATATGACCTAGTCTTTTTTTTCCATTGTTTTGCTTTATTATGAATAAAGTGGCTATGTACAAATTAATCATTCTGTTTATGAACACATGTATGGCTTTAACTCAAATAGATATGACTTCTGCTGTATGTGGAATTTACATGAAACTTTTAAAGACCTCCCAAACTATTTCCCAAAGTTTCCCTTATTTTGTATTTACTAGCAATTGCAGAAGAAGTGTTCATTTTCTCATACCTTTGTCAATCTTGGTATTGTCCATCTTTATCATTTTAGCCAGGCTAGTGAATGTTTTGTTCTAAGTCTATATTTCCTCGGTTAGGTGAGGCTGAATTTCTTCCTTTTTTCTTTCATTTTTTTTCTTTAATTTGATGTTTTCTTTATTTACATTTCAAATGTTTTCCCCTTTCCAGGTCTCCTCTTTGGAAACACAGTATCCCATCCCCTATGCTCCTGCTTCTATGCCAGTACTCCCCTAATGACCCACCCATTCCTGTCTTCCTACCCTGGCATTCTCCTACAGTGGAGCACAGAATACCATCAGGGGTGCTGGATTTTGTCAAATGCTTTCTCAGCATCTCATGTGTTTTTTTTTCCTTTGAGTTTGTTTATGTAGTGGATTACATTGATGGATTTCCTTATATTTAACCATCCCTATATTCCTGGGTTGGAGTCTACTTGCTTATGCTGAATGATTTTTTAATATGTGCTTGGATTCCATTTGAGACAATTTTATTGGGTATTTTTGCATAGATATTCATAAGGGAAATAGTTCTTAAGTTTTCTTCCTTTGTTGGGTCTTTATGAGATTTTGATATCAGCAAACTGTGACTTCATAGAACAAATTGTTTCAGTTTTGTGGAATAATTTGAAGAATATTGGTATTACATCTTCTTTGAAAGTCTGATAGAATTGTCCACTAAACCAATCTCGTCCTGTCCCTTTTTTGGTTGGGAGTCTTTTAATGATTGCTTCTACTTCTTTAGGGGTTATGAGACTGTTTAGACAGTTTATCTGATCCTGATTTACCTTTGGATAATAGATGGAAAACATCAACACAAGGAGGGAAACTACACCCTAGAAAAAACAAAAAACTCGGACAAACATAATTCCACTTGTAACAAGAAAAATAACAGGAAATAATAATCACTTTTTTGTAATATCTCTTAATATGGAAATTAATATTACCAATATAACCTATTCGATTGAAATTCAAAAGTATGTATGAGGAATTAGAAATTTGCTCGCTGTCATCCAGTGGTCTCTCTAAGTTGGTAATTGGAGAATTATGTCAAATATTCTACAATCCATACACACTTTCTGCTTGTTTTTATATAATAGTGTCTTGCTATGTACCACATAATGATCTTGAAATCATGCTTCTCCTATCTCAGTCTTTCTATAAGTAGGATTGTTTATTTCTTATTTTTACACTATACTATGGTTTTCAGAACAACTTACATATTCAGAGTTATTTGTATGGCCAGAAGAAACCTAGACAATTAATTTGGGAGGTGGCTTGTAAGAGAATATCAAAGAGTGAGACTGAATGTTTTGCTTGATATTTATAATTATTGTATAAACTTCGAAGAAGATAACCTTATAATTTACTCTTTTTCTAAATCATCATAGCCCATGAACCAAAATCTTATGCTCAACTAATGTCTGTGCCACCCTGCAAGCAGAACCATTGTTCTTTGAAACAGTTGATAATGACTTCATGGATAGAACATTTTAATACACACGCCATCTCTTAAATGAATTCAATCTGTTCCCTGTGGGCTGAGAATGATGACAATCACCCAGGTCAAATAGCTTTGACAAAGGCAGGAAATTTGTATCCAAATAATTGTGCCTACAATTCATTCCTTGGTGCAGCAGAACTGTCAGCTCTTAGCTTAGCTACTATGGAGGTAAAATCCTTTGGTAAGGTGAGTAATGTTGAAGTACAGCCTTATTACAATGAACTCCAATGTCTAAAAATTGTTCTTATTTTGGGTTTGTACCACAGTAAGAGCCAAGATTTTAAGCTCTACTAAAAACAAAACAAAACAAACAAACAAACAAAAAAGAAATAAATGCATGTTTGTAAGCACAAATGTGCAAACTCACAACCCTCACCCCTAAATGTTTTTAAGTATACAAGTGCATTTGTTCACATCAAATACTGATCATGTCATAGGAATAACTAGATGGAGATAAGTTTAATCTTGCTTATCTACTTTTGAGTTGTATTCAATTTTCTAACTATGCATTTTGTTTGTAAGAATATTAAGAACACTAAAAAGATTTAAAGTCTCAATAAATAAATAAACAAATAAATAAATAAATTAGAGTCCTCCTTTTCTGATCTGTTGGGGTATCCAGGACTTGCTGTGGTGGGAGAACTGGGATCTGATGAAACCAAGTAGCCTTGGTTTCTGTGGCTTATGTTCTTGCCCTTGCCTCTCCCCATCTGACTATCTCTGGTGCTAACTGGTCTTACTGTTTATGACTATGGTTTTTCTCTCCTGCAAGCCTGTGTGTCTGTACTCCTGGGAGACCAGTTCTCTCTGGGAGAAATTTGTGTATGGAGAGCTGTGGGACAGGGTCAGTTCAGGGTGCAAATGGAAACAAGAAGGCTCCTGTCTGAGTCTGCTCCCCGGTTCCTGTGTCCTGACAGTTCTGGATGAGTCCCTCTGAGCAGAAGTGGTGATCTTACCTGTGCTCACAGGCTTGTTCACACTCCTGGAAGACCAGCTGTCTCTCAGAGGTATTTGGGTCTATAGCATTGTCATGACCTAGTATTAAGTATTTATGTGGATGATAGCAGAGAATGATATATGAATAGAGAAAAATGGTAACAGGATGCAACCTCACCCATCCCCAATAATAAAGGAAGTAACAATAAACTCATTTATATACACCAAATGTATTATTATTTTCTTTTAAGTTTTTATTCTTCTATTTGTTTTGAAAAGCAATATAGTACCTTTTTAATGTTTAAAGCTTTTTAAGATTTTTATATGATTTCATTTGACTAAGCCTTTGCTTTTTCATCCTACTTTGACTCCACATGAATACTTGATATCCGATAAATGTTAGAGAGAATTTAGTTGGTATATTATTGCTCTATAATCTGCCAGGGGCTACCTTTAATGTACAAATGGCACAGTACTTTGCCTTGTAAGAAAGTGCCTTGAATTTGGGTACCATAACCCCAAACTATCACGGAAAAACAATGTTAAACATCAAGTCCTAATTTCTCTTTTTTTCAGTTGTTACCACTTTTAGTCTAAAACCTACATGGTACCCATAAAGCTCCACATGAGTGGTAGTAACTGCTGTCCATGGAGTCAGGATATAAAGTCATTTTCAGATCTGATGTCATTTGAAGGGATGATGTGGGTATTATACAGCACCAACCAAACTACACTGTTTGTTACTCTGAAGGATTCTTATAGCTGCTCATCAGTTTCACATCAGGCAGACAGGCATGGTGGAAATGTACAGATGAGGAGCTGCATAAAAGTCCCTTACGAAATATCTGAAAAATCAAGGCTTTCCAGCCTCATCTCTGTTTGCCCAAACTGAAAGAGTATATGCCTTCTCCCCTTCTTTGTGCTAAAGTTAAATCATTTGTTTATGCTAGATTAAGATTGTTTTATAAATCTGTCCATGGGTAATAAAAGAGACTTTGGCATGTCTAGTGATAGGAGAAATAACATCAGGTGGTGATTCTTATTTATAGGACAAACCAAAAATAATTTCTTTATAAGTTTTTTTCTTTGAAATGCTATTTTGAAATGAATTAGTTTTAATATTTGTCCTCAGCTTTAGTTTAAACTTATATTGCTAATTTTCAACTTTTGTAAAAGAAGTAAAATATCCCCAACTCATAAAATCTTATTCAGCCAGAAAAGGAAAAAAATGTTAGGTATGAAAAATTACTGAACTAATTCATTATAAATTTTATGTAACATGAATAAGTGAGTTGAAATTCACTAAATATCTTTCAAAACTACTTACTGAGATTTAAGAAAAACAATAATGGATAAAGCATAAACTTAATGCTTTATATCATGGATAAAAGGAGAAATTTAGAGACAAGTGAGTTGGTACTGTCTGGATTCATTTGCAGCAGTTTGGATGAATGTATCTGAGGAGATTATCTTCCATGTATAACAGCTGTCTGAGGACACATTTTTCAGAGCAAGCAAAGGTGAATGATATTCCAGCTGATGAAACTAAAATTAATGCCAAATGTAACCTCTGTTGCACAAGGAAATAGATTGCAAGAGCACTACAATCCAACATTTTTATCAGAGTGCAACAGAAAGACAGCAAAGGTGTCTTCCAAAATAAATTATAATAGAAATCATCTGCTTAAGTCATCTCACTGTAAACAGCAACACTTTTCATTGGAGATGTACTTCAGCAGTAGCAATGTCTCTAACATGCAAACAATATAGCTTTAATCCCTGGTTCCAAAACACAACTAAATAGATTGAAGTAAAGAAATCCTAGACATGACTCCATTACTGGTTTTATCTGGTTTCAATTCTTTGGATCACAAAAATTAAATCATTAATGGTTAAGTGACATGGATGAGAAATAACTCCACATATGTGTCTGGAGTTACCACTTTAGTTAACAAAAATAGAGATTTGTTTTAACCTGTCTTAAAATCTACACATAAGACTTGACCATACATGCTAAAACACAAGTAGCTTTGGATAAGGTATAGTAAGCATGGAGCAGACATGTAAATGCTTGGTTTTCATCAAGAAAATTTTTTAGAGACATTATAGTTCACATTTATGCTTTGTAAAATATGTGGCTAAGATAATAAGTAAGATAATAAAACTTAGAAATACATTGTCTTTCCTAAACCCCATTTCTTTAGATAACCTAATTTTTTTTTCCATATTTGCCTTCTGTTTCTTTTTGAGAACCTATCTAATACCTTAGATGTGCAAGTTCCTGAATTTTTTTTCTATAGATTTTACAATTTTCACATTCAGATGGCTTCTCCTGTTCTGTTCAGTGGAGTATTCTCTAGGTATACATTAGAAAATATGTTTTTCTTCATTTTGTAGGAAAGATATTCTATAGAGCATAGCAAAGTGTTTGACTGAGTACTGTTAGGTAGGTTTTCTATAATTCTGGTAACCTCTGGTCTAACTAATGCTTGAGAAAGAATTTATCATTCAGGTAGTCTATTTAAATCAGTTTTTAAAATAAATGAAATCACTAGGTCAATAATTATCCTGGTACATATTTTGACAGTTGTTTTAAGCAAAAATTAACGTGTATTTTAAATTCTACTAGGATATTCTTTACAAAATTTTAGACAATTCAAATTCTAACATTACTACAACACAAAGTATTTTTATTTAGTATAAAATCCAGACTATTTCATTAATAAGTTTTATAAATATATGATATATGTGCATATACATACATATATTATTCCTAGAGTATAGACATATATTGAAGAATGAGAATCATTTTTGAAGCTTAAATATGTTATAAGAAATTTATTGGGTTGGACTACATAATTGTCATTTATGAGGATTCATTTTTTATTGAATATTTTATTTATTCACATTTTAAATGGTTTCCCCTTTTCCAGTTTCCTCTCCGAAAACCCCCATCCCCTCTCCCCCTACCCCTGCTTCTATGAGGGTGCTCTGCCACCCACTCCTGACTCTCTACCCTGGTATTCCCCTACATTGGCGTATCAAGCCTTCACAGGACAAAAGGCCTCTCCTCCCATTGATGCCCAACAAGGCCACCCTCTGCTACATATGCAGCTGGAACCATGGTTTCCTCCATGTGTACTTTTTGGTTGGTTGTTTAGTCCCTGGGAGTTCTGGGGGTTCTGGTTAATTAATATTGTTGTTCTTCCTATGGGGTTGCAAATGCCTTCAGTTCTTTCTCTCTAACTCCTCCATTGGGACCCCATTCTCAGTCTAATGGTTTGCTGCAAGAATTCACCTCTGAATTTATCAGGCTCTAGCAGAGCCTCACAGGACACTGCTATATCTGGCTCCTGTCATCAAGGACTTCTTAGCATCCACAATAGTGTCTGAGTTTGGTGTCTGTATATCTAATGGATTCCAAGTGGGGCAGTCCTTTCCCACAGTTTCAGCTCCAGGCTTTGTCTCTGTATTTTCTCCAATGAGTATTTTGTTCCCCATTCTAAGAAGGACTGAAGCATCCACACTTTGGTTTTCCTTTCTCTTTAGCTTCATGTGATATGTGAATTTTATCTTGAGTATTCCAAGCTTTTGGGCTAATAATCAGCTATCAGCAAGTGAATACCATGTGTACTCTTTTCTGGTTGTGTTACTTCACTCAGCATGGTATTTTCTAGTTCCATCCATTTGCCTAAGAATTTCATGAATTCATTGTTTTTAATAGCTGAGTAGTACTCCATTGTGAAAATGTACCACATTTTCCGTATCCATCCTTCTGTTGAAGGACACCTGGGTTGTTTCCGCCTTCTGGCTATTAAAGGTAAAGCTTCTATAAACATAGTGGAGCATGTTACCTTGTTATATATTGGAATATCTTTTGGGTATATACCCAGGAGTTGTACAGCTGGGTCCAATTTTCTGAGAAGCAATTTGCAAATTCATTTGGAATAACCAAAAACTCAGGATAGAAAAAACTATTATCAACAACAAAATAACTTCTGGTGGAATTACCATCCCTGATTTCAAGAGATATTACAGAGCAATAGTGATTAAAAAAACTGCATCTTATTGGTACAGAGTCAGGCAGGTAGATCAAAGGAAATCAATTAAGGACCCAGAAATGAACCCTCACACCTGTAGTCACTTGATCTTTGACAAAAGAGCTAAAACCATCCAGTGGAAAAAAGACAGCATTTTCAAAAAATGGTGCTCATTCAATTGGCAGTCAGCATGTAGAATAATACAAATCAATCCACTCTTATCTCCTTGTAAAAAGCTCAAGTCAAAGTGGATCAAAGACCTCCACACAAAACCAGATAAACTGAAACTAAAAGAGGAGAAAGTGGGGAAGAGCCTTGAACACATGGGCATGGGAAAATTTCCTGAACAGAACACCAATGACTTTTGCTCTAAGATCAACAATTGACAAATGAGACCTCTTAAAATTGTGAAGCTTCTGTAAGGCAAATAACACTTTCAATAGGACAAAATAACCACCAACTGATTGGGAAACTATCTTTACCAATCCTACATCAAATAGAGGACTAATATCCAATATGTACAGAGAACTCAAGAAGTTAGATTCCAGAGAACCAAATAGCCCTATTAAAAATGGACTACAGAGCTAAACAAAGAATTCTCAATCGAGGAATACTGAATAGCTGATAACCACCTAAAGAAATGTTCAACATTCTTAGTCATCATGGAAATGCAAATCAAATCAGCCCTGAGATTCACCTCACCCGTCAGAATGGCTAAGATTGAAAACTCAGGTGACAGCAGATGCTGGAGAGGATGTGGAGAAAGAGAAACACTCCTACATTGCTGGTGAGATTGCATGCAGTCACAACCACTCTGGAAATCAGTCTGGTGGCTCCTCAGAGCAATGGGGATCACTTTTAAATTCCTCCTAAATATCAATCACTAAGTCAAAGAAATTAAATTTTCTAAGTGGATATGAATTCTTAACTGTGCTAGAAAATAGAGTTTAAAAGCAGAGACATTCTACTAGTTCCCTAACTTGATCTAAATGAGTGATGGATATTTTTTTTTACCCAACTTGCTTTTCTATTTTAGACTGCATATAAGTGATACATGACACATCCAATGTACTGCCTTACAAATTTGTTTTATGAAATCAATCAGAACATTATATTTATTTAATTTCATAAAACATCTTAGGAAATAGGCAGAAAGCAGAATCATTCTCTCCCAAAACATAGCAAGAGTTGTTTCTAACTAACTTACCAATATTGTTCCCCACTGAAATCTCTTAAGTTGTCTTACCAGCATCTGCACAGCTTTCAGTAGACCATTTTCTAAGCTGCTATTCAAATGTCTCATTAAGATTCACCTATAACAGTCAACTACTTTCCTACTCCATACCCCCAAAATTTTTCATTTCTTTAATAAACAACAACAGCAACAAAACACACACACACACATACACACACACAAACATGGGCAGGTTTGTCACAGCAGTGACTCACATCTTGGTACCAACATAGGTATTAGTTTCTTTCCTATTGCTGTGATAAAACACTGTTACCCTTGGAAATTCTTTAGGAGAAAGGATTTAATGGGGTTTGTGTTTGAATTTATGATGGCAGACCAAGGACTTGCTGCCAGGTCAGCAACTCAGATCACACATTTTGATCCATAAGCTGGAACCAGACAGAGTATGCTAGAGAAGGTGAGAGGCTTTTGAAGTCTTAACCTTATACCAATGACACATCTCAAACAAGGACTCGTTTCCTAATTCTTCCCTCAAGACTAAGTGTTTCAATATGTGAGCAGCTATTTTCATCAAAAATTCCACATGGACCAAACTCTGATGTAGCCAATTTTATTGAAAATAATATCTGAATTGAACATGCATACTAACATCAACTTAGTAATAAAAGGTTATTTCTCCAGTAAACATCATATAGACAAAAAGATAATCAGAGAATAAGTAGAATGAAATGATAAGTTACATCAAATAGACAACAGGTATCTATATAATACTTTACTTAAACAACCAAAGAGTTGGTCTACAGTTCAAAGACGCTCTCTAAAATAAACTAATTCCTGGAACACAAAGGAAACTTAAAAAATTTACAAAAGTTCAAAGAACTGCAATTTATTTCAGTCAATGTAATTTAAAGCTCCCAGCTAATAAATCTAGAATACAAACTCTGGAACACATCCAAAACAGTTGTATAAAAGACATGTATAGCTCTAAATGTTAGGAATTTATATAAAAACTCAGAAAGAACATGAATAAATGACTTAATGATAGAATTGAAGAAAATAAACACACAAATCAATAACAACAACAAAAGAAAGAGAAAAGAAACCAAACCCTTTTTCAGGAGACAATACAAAGTAATAAAAATCAAAACAGACTTTAATGTCAGAAACAAACAAACAAAAAATTACAAAAAATAAAATCTAAAACTTGGTTCTTTGAAAAGATAAACAAGAAGCTGGAGAGAAGGCTCAGCAGTTAAGAGCACTGGCTGCTCTTCCAGAGGACCTAGGTGTTACCTGTAGTATAAAAACACTACCACATTTGCCTAGGACTGGACCATGCTCTGGACCTTCCTGTCTTCCCTTTGTACTTGCCTTTTGCTCTGGGAGGTGATCACTCCAACAGCCCACCCTAAACTTCTTGGCAGTACAGGCAGGAGTTCCTGGAGGCAAGCAGAAAGACACAAGAAAGGAGAGACAGAGTTTGCCATACCTTGGAAACAGAAGAACCAGGTAGCCATGTGAGGTCTTGGGAGGAGTGGTAGGCTGTGGCTGCTCCTATAGTCGGGTGGTCAGAGACATATAGCAAGGGCTAGATTTAACTGACCAACTAAATTTAAGGCAGGTGGGAGGAGCAGAACTAAGATTAAGGATAAGAGTATGTTCTCCTGGAGGGATACAGTAGCACCCAGCAATTGTGCCAAGAAGGCAAGTTGAAAATGAACAACTCTGTGTATCTTTTATCCACAGATTCAAGGGAGGTTGGGTGGGGGATTGATAGCAAGTCTGTTCCTGGAGCATAGGTAGGGTAGCTGTGAAGAGCACAGTTGCATAGAACATCTATGCAATAGCCATGTGACTTTTAACAAGCCACAAAAACAAACAGTAGAGAAAAAACACTCTTTTCAAAAAGGGTGTTTAGAAAACTAGATGGCCATGAGCAGAAGTATTAAATTAGACGCATGCCTTGCACTTTGAACAAACTAACTTCAAATGGATCAAAGACTTGAATGTGAAGTCTGAAACACTGAAACTGTTTTAAGAAAACATAAATGGTATGCTACAAGATATAGATGTAGAAAAAATTCTGATTGGGCTCTATTTGCTCAGGAATTAAGGCCAAAAATTGACAAATGAGATCTTATCAAACTAAAAAGTGTCTGTACAGCTTATATAATTGGTCAGGTAACAAGAAAACTAGCAGATTAGTAAAGTTTTTGCCAGTTATATCAGACAGAATATAAATGCCAATATATAAAAAAAAAACCCAAGAACTATTGTTTTTAAAAGACACTTTAAAATAGACTAAAATATCTAATGAGTGCTTAAAAGAAGTAAAAATATTTCCAAAACATATTTTAAAATTTTTTCATCCTTACCATTTAGGGAAATTCAGAAATTCAAATGAAAAGAACTTTGAAATTTCATCTTATAGGAGTCAAATTTGTTAAGGTAAACAAACAAACAACAACAACAACAACAGCCAATAGCAAATGCTGCCAAGAATATCAGAAGAGGGAAATTCTTGCTCACTGTTGGAGAGGTTGCAAACCACTGGAGCTTCTCTGGAAATCAGTATGGAGAGCTCCCAAAAAATTTAAGATCAAATCGACATATGGCTTACTACTAGGCACAAGACCAAAGTTCTGATCATTCTATTCTATAAATCCCTGCTAAGTGTGGTTCATTGCCACTTAACAACATGTATGAAATGGAAACAACCTAAATATCCTTCAACTGAAGAATAGATAATGAAAATATTCTAATAGATACTATGGGACAGAACTCTGCTATAAAGAAAAAATGAAATCTGGATCAAATGGGTAGAGCTAGAAAACTTTACAATGAATGAGTTACACCAGAAACAGAAAGCAAAATGGGACAAAATCTCTCCCAGTGGAGGCTCTTCACTCCAAATCTTCAGAGGCAAAAGGACAACTTTGAGTAGCAACATATACCAGAAAAGTAAAAAGGTAGTATGAGAATGGGCACATGAAGAAGTGGCTTAAAGATAACAGTAGAATGTGTACCATATTAAATGGAAATAGAGAAAAGCAAGCAGTGGAAGGGATCTTTATTATAGAGACCAATAAAAGCTATACGGAGTCATATTGTTTTATTTACTTAATATATAGGAATATATATATATATAGTTTTTTATCTAATATATAGGTACACATTATATAGGCATGTATATATAGACATATATATGTAAATATACATGTGTATACACATATAAAGTTTAAATAATGTTATGCTAAAATATGCTAAAAATAAAGTAAATACACATATGTCATTATAACGATAAATAATTAGAATGCAGTTAGGGATTGTACTGGTTTAGTAAAGTGACATTGGTTGTTTTCCTCCAAGATTCATGACTTCTTTCTTGGGGTAGTTGAAGATTCCAGTAGAAGTCATGGTTTTCTTCTTAATGAGTGGGCATTAAATCCAAGTACAAAACTCTTGGTTACTAACAAGGTATGAGTATCACTACTATACTCTTAAGAATTTTGTACCATACAGGTCATTGTTTGGTTCATAGGCAATATAGCTGGGTAGATCTAAAAAAAATCCCAATAGAATTAAAGGATAGTTTTCTTAATTTTGTTTTTTTTTAATTATTCTGTGTGTGTGTAGAAATGTGGTTTTTATGTATATGTATGGTATTTTTATTTTTGCATGTTTGTGGGTATGTGTGAGTGTTATATATGTATGTTAATGTGAGTAAGTGTATGTGTTTGTGTGTGTGTGAGTGAGTGTGCATGTGTGTGTGTGTGTGTGTGTGTGTGTGTGTGTATGTGTGTGTGTGTGTGCATGTAAGAGAGTTTATGTGATCTTTTCTGGGCTGGAATACAACTTCTAGGAGCTATTTCACTCTTTCCACCTATTTCTGCCGTGCTGTCTTGAGACAGACATCACTGGGTCATAAGACCAATGTGATAAGTTGCCTTTTATAGACTGATTCTCACTATTTCAAGAAACAGAAAGAAGAGTAAGAGAGAGTAAGAACATCCTTCAATGATCTATTGGTTTATTCTTAATTATTGCAAAAGCACAAAATGTCAATCTTCTTATCTTTAAAGAGACTAAGCTCAAAGGTACAATATGTTTAAGAGACACATACATTAAAAGATTTAAATACATCTCAGAGTTACATAGTTCATTGATTTTCCCACTTGGGGATGTGTTGGGGTATTTGGAAATTGCCCTATATTGCACTTATTTAAAATAGAAAAAAGAAACAGCAACCACAAAATAAGTGTGTTACATTATTTACTCCTTCCATCTGTAGATGCCTTGAAAAGAGCTGCTTCAATATGATTGTTTAAATGTAAAGCATGTATTTTGTTTTCAGTTGGTTGTAAACACTTACTGATGGTATTAGACTCTTACTAAGTATAAAGGATGGTTTTTCTCATCTCTTCAAATCCCCTATCAGTGCTTAAACAGTTTTCTCCTCCAAGAAATTTTAGGACACACACACACACACACACACACACACACACACGTGCACAGAGAGAGACAGAGACAGAGGCAGAAACAGACAGAGACAGAGAGACAGAGACAGAGAGACATAGAGATAGAAAGAGAGACAGAGAGAGGTAGAGAGAGAGGGAGAAGGGCAGGGAGAGGGAGAAGGGCAGGGACTGGAACAGGGAGATGGCGAGAAAGAGAGAAGAGGGTAGGGGAGGGATGGAGAGAGAATTTATTTATCTCCTATGCTTATTAACCTATAGTAGCATGAGAATCTATATTCTTAAATAAGCAGACATGAGCTTTCCAATTGTTAGAGAGGTCATATCTCCTTCAGCTTATTCATATAACAACTAGGCAATGATTCCCAAACCCGACACTATACTTTGTTGTTATATTTTTTAAGATCATTTCAATGCCGTCAACAATATTGTCTTGAGGTACTTGGAAGGATTTACATATTTACAGAAGATTTTTGTATGAAATAATGAATGTAAGTCTTATAGTTAGTATACAAGGAGGCAGTGATTATTTCTAAATATATCTTTTCAATGTTAGAAAAAGCTAGAACTAAAACACATTTATTATAAACAGGAGACAAAAAGTAAACTTATTATGATAATAATAATGCTGTATGGAAAAGCTGACAACTAATTTTGGCTTAGAAATCTTGTGCCTAATACAAATGACCAAAAAGAATTTTTCTATACCAGAAACAAAACATGCTGGTTCTAGTATGACTTCCCCAATCCCTCACTCCACCAAAAGCCTCACAACTTCCCCCCCATCTGTGCTGACTCCATCTCTGTTTCTTATTAGAAAACAAACAGTCTTCTAAGGAAAAACAATTAAATATAATACAAGATAAAACAAAAACCAACACCTCAGATTGGACATAGCAAAATGAAGGAAAAGAGACCAAGAGAAGGAACATGAAACAGATCCACTCATTTACATACTAAGGAACATCATAAAAACACTAAACTGTAAGGTATAATATATACTCAAAAGACATAGAAAAGAACAGGCTTCTAAGAGATAAGGACAAAACATAACAGAATAAAATATAAGATAAAACAAAACCATCACATCAAATTTGGACAAAGCAAATCAACAGAGAGAAAAGAGCACCAGAAGAAATCACAAAAAATCAGAGATCCACTCATAATTACATACAGGAATCATATGAAAACACTAAACTGAAACTCATAGTATATAAGAAGAGGACAGGGTGCTGCACTGTATAGACTTTATGATTGTTGCTTCTGTCTCTATGAGTTTATATGAGCTTTGTTCAGTTAATTCATAGGGCCTTGTTCTCCTTGTGTTCTCCATCCCTTTTGCCTTTGTGTTTGGGGCATAGATGTTATTAATTGTAATGCCCTATTGGTGGGTTCTTTTCTTTGATGAATGTGTATTGTACTTCTTTATATCCTCTGATTAGTTTGGGTGTGAAATCTAGTTTGTAAGATATTAAAATAGCTACAACAGTATGCCTC
Source organism: Tokudaia tokunoshimensis (assembly GCA_036184795.1). Lineage (NCBI taxonomy): Eukaryota > Metazoa > Chordata > Mammalia > Rodentia > Muridae > Tokudaia > Tokudaia tokunoshimensis. Next base: position 80,914,272 of record BTHU01000013.1, read on the forward strand.
TGAGGACTATGTACTTGGAATAACTTTTTTCATCCTTTTATCCTGAGTTGATATCTATACTTGATATTAAGATTTGTTTTAAGGATGAAGTAAAAGGAGGGATCATGTTTTCCTATCCATTCCCTTGTTCTGCTTCTTTTTGTTGTGGAATTGACTCTGACAGATATTCTAAAATAATATTTCATGATTCTTGTTATTTTATCATTGTTCCTGGGAGATGTGTGTCTGTCTGTCTGTCTGACTGTTTTCTGTCTTATTTATCTTGGACTATTTTTTTCCATGTATTTTCCTCAGTGTGGAGGTTGGAAGTTGTCTTAGTAAGGGTTTACATTGTAGTAAAGGGACACCCTTGACCATAGCAACTCTTAGGAAAGCAAACATTTAGTTGGGGCTTGCTTACAATTCCAGAAGTTCAGTCCATTATCACCATTATCACCATGGGAATTGTGGCATCTTAAAGGCAGCCTTGTTACTGGAGGAGCCAAGAGTTCTATATCTTGATTCAAAGCTAGCCAGACGGAAGTTCTCTCTACACTCGTCAGAGCTTGAGCAATAAGAGACCTCAAGGCCTGCCTACACAGTGACAAACATCTTCCAACAAGGCAATACCTATTCCAACAAGGCCACACCTCACACTTGCTAATAGTAACCCTTTCTGTGGGCCAAGCATATTCAAACCACCATATTTCATTCCCTGACCTCCATAGATTTGTTTGAACACATGAGACTATGGGGCCCATACCAAGCCACAGTATGATGCAAAATGCATTTAGTCTAATTTCAATAGTCCTGATAGATTATCACAGACTCGACAACATGTAAAAGTCCAAAGTTGAAAGTCGTTTTAGATTAATGAAATCTCTTAAATGTAACCCCCTATAAAATGAATGCCAAAAAGCAGATTACATACTTCTAACATCACGGGATGTACGTTATCATTCCAAAATATCATAATGAGGAAATACTAGACCAAAGCAAGACAGAAAACCATCTGGGCAAACTGCAAACTCATCATCTCCATATCTGTGTCAAAGTGCTCTTCAGATCTTCAACTTCATTCATCTTCAATGATTTCAAAAAATTTCTTTCTCTTGGGTTGGTTCCACCAACTGTTAGTACCTTTCCTTGGCAGGTATTCCATGGCTCTGGCATCTCTAACATCTTCCGGTATCCAAGGCAAATTCAACTTCACATCTTCATGTTCCAGTATCTGGGAACACATATGATCTTCTTGGCTCCTCCAAAGGACTTGGGTCACTTCTCCAGATCTGCCCTATATAGTACTCTAGGCTCTGATTGACTTCCCTACACTGATGCTGCTGTTATTGGTGCTTGTCCCATGATACTGTCATGTCTTAAATTCTGGAGTCTTCTGCTATACCTACACTTCATCAATAGATTCTCATAATCACTTTCCACGCTGCCAAGTCTCAAATCCTTTGCATGGCCCCTTCAGTCCTGAGCCATTACTGTAACTGAGGCTGGACCTTCACCAATGGCCTTTTCTGGCCTGTCAAGACTCAGCTGCTTTCCATGCCCCATTCATAGCTTCAAAAACATACTACCTGACTGATTCTTACATATTAACAAGTCTGGCTGCCAGCATGATGTCTACGTCTCAAACACAGCTTCTTTGTGCTCTTAGAAAACTCTTCCCAGATTTCACCTCACCAATTCTGGTCTCTTCCTAATCGCTGCTAATTTCTTAGCCCTAGCTAACCAGCATCAATTGTCCCAGGAACTTCTTCTACAGTTGACTCAAAGACAGAGCCACATGGCTGAAACAGCGAGTTCTGCTACTTAGTGGTGCTTACCTTATACTCATGTAGACTTTTGGGACAAGGGGAAAAGGCAGCCACATTTTTCACAAAATATTACAAGAATTATCTCTAGTAACATACTAAAATTCTTCTCCTCTGAAAGAGGCCACCAGAGTTCAAATCACCCCCAGAACCAATGGTTTCCATATTCCTAGATAGTCCATTAAGCCACCACTTAAAGCATTCTACTACTTCCCAAATTCAAACTCCCCAAATCCACATTCCTTTAAATAAAAACATGGTCAGGCCTATCACAGCAATACTCCAGTCCCTGGTACTAACTTCTGTCTTAGGGTTTTATTTTTGTGAAGAGACACTACGGCCAAGGTAACCTTTATAAAGGAAACATTTAACTGTGGATGGCTTACAGTTTCAGAGGTCCAGTGTATTAAGCACTACAGGAAGCATGGTAACATCCAAGCCGATATGGTGTTAGAAAAATAAGGCAACATCCAAACAAACATGGTATTGGAGTAAGACCTAAGAGTTCTACATCTTGAACTGAAAGCACACAGAAGGAGACTTTCATCTGAACATAGTCAGGAGTCTCTCTTCTACACTGGGCAGAGCTTGAGCACTAGGAGACCCCAAAGTCTCATTTCCTTCAACAAGGCCACATTTCCTTTAACAAGGCAACACCTATTCCAACAAGCCCATACCACTTAATAATGCTACTTCCCATGTGCCAAGCATATTCAAACCACCACAGAAATTTTCGTTAATTTCTTTAGGTTAGGAACTTCCTTTTAGCACCTTCTATAGAGCTGGATTTATATATAGATACTATTTAAACTTGATTTTAACTTGGAATGTGTTATTTTCTCCATCAACTGTGATTGAAAATTTTTCTAGATATAATATTCTAGGTTGGCATCTGTGGTCACTAAGAGTCTGTAGAACATCTTTCCAGGCCCTGCTGCCTTTTAGAGTACATATTGAAAGTTCAGGCATTATTCTAATCAGTCTGCCTTTATATGTTACTTAGTCTTTTTCCCTTGCAGGTCTTAATATTCTTTCTTTTTTTTTTGTATGTTTAGTGTTTTGATTATTATTTACCAAAATAAATTTTATTTTTGGTCTAGTCTATTTGATGTTCTTTATACTTCTTATAACTTGATAAGACATTTCTTTCTTATTTTTTATTTTTTAAAATGCACTTTACATACTGATGGCTTCTTCCCATTCTGGTCCTCCCTTACACAGTTCCCTTCTTCTCTGAGGGTACGTAGCACCCACCCCTACTCCCAGGGGGATCCTCTCTATCTGTCACATCAAGTCTCTGCAGATGCATCCTCTTCCAGTGAGGCCAGACAACACAGCCCAATGAGGGGAATGGATTCCATAGAGAGGCAACAGTTTTAGCAATAAACGGCACATTGGAGGATCCTCATGAAGACCAAGCTGCACATCTGCTACATATATATACCTAGGCCCAGTCTGTGTATGTTCTTTGGTTGGCAGGTCAGTTTCTGATAGTCCCCCAAAGGTCCAGGTTAGTTGATTCATGTTTGTCTTTCTAGGGAATTCCTTTCCCCTCTCAATTCTTTATCCAACCTTTCAGAGTCCATGGGTTCCATCTGTGAGTCTGTACATATGTTTCAGTCAGCTGCTGACAGTACAGTTATGCTAGGCTCCTGTGTACAAGCATAAAAGAGTATCTTTAATAGTATCAGGTATTGGTGATTCCTTATGGAATTAGTCTCAAGTTGGGCCAAATATTGAATGCCCGTTCCCTCAAATTCTGCTCCATCCCATGTTCCTGCATTTTTTTGTAGATGGGATAAATTTTGGGGAGAAATTTTTGTGGTGGGTTGGTGTCTCTATCACTCCACTGGGGATCCTGTCTGACTACTAGAGGTGGCCTCTTGAGGTTCTATATCCCCACTTCTGTGAGTCTCAGCTAAGGTCATCCCAGTTGATTCCTGTCCTTCCCCATCTCAGGTCTCTAGCACATTCTCAAAATGTGATTCCACCCACCTCCACTCCCTTCTCCGTCCCTTCTCCCATCAAGTCCCCTCCTTTCATCTGCCCCTTATGACTATTTTGCTCCTTGTTCTAACTAAGATTCAAGTATCCTCACTTGGGCCTTCCTTCTTGTTTAACTTCTTTAAGTCTCCTTTTTCATTACTGATTTTGTTTATTTGGATACCATCTCTCTGTCTTTTATTAATTTTCTCTTCAAGCACCTGTTGTATATATATAAAGGATATTGTATGTTCTTGTGCTTCAGTTATGTTGCAATACTGAGGGACTACTGTGATAGGATTGTTGGGTTCTAGTGGAGTCATAATGTTCTGACTGTTATTGGTTGTTTTTTATGCTGACATGTAGGCATTTGAGTTTGAGAAGAATCTGGGTGATCATATGTGAGCTTGTGAATGGATCTTTTGTTACTTCAGGTGGTGCTTGGGTCCATACAGCCACAGATGGGAGACACAATTGACATTTAATTTTGCTTTTATTGATTTACTAACTATTCCTTTGACAAAAATAGGTGTGGCTTCATGGAGGGAGAAAATCCTATCTTCTCATAGTTTCAGATGAAAAAGAAAACAAAATTATATAATGTTCAAAGTTAGTGATGAAAGAATGTTTCTAACTATGGCTGTTTTCCTTCTCAGTACCTCTTGCCCTAAGTTCAAGAAGTTCTTTACATAATTACATGACAATTCACATGAGGAAAGAGAATTTATATACATGAAGAGGATCACATTTGCCTTATTCTGATGAAAGCAACAGCCCTGTGAATGTGATTAAACCTAAACACAATTTCTTCACATTCTTCATTCCTTCCCATATTACCTAAAATGAAGATGGTAAAAAGACAAATTTGCCCTACTTTGTTTTCAGTTGCTGTGACAAAGCTGCAAAACCCAATTTTAGAAGAAAGGGTTTACAGTGTCTTCATGGTTAAAATATACCATCAAGAAATGCCAAGTCAGAAACACAATTATAGCCTGGAGGAAGAAATAGAAACAGAGACCAAAAAATAATGCTGTTTACTGGCCTGCTCAGCTACCATTCTGACATAGCCCAGTGTATCTGCTCAGGAATGGTATTGACCAGAGGGCTTGGCCTTCTCCTCAATTGATGGTCAAGAAAATTCTCCACAGACATCCCCATAAAGCAATCTCATTGAGTCACCTCCTTATCTGACAGCTTATTCCCATGTGTTTGCTTCCAACTGACATAAACTATGACACAAATTAATATGATAGCAAAATTTTAAAAATAGTTCCAGGATTGTATTTTAAATAAAGCAAAGAATTATTTAAGAAAAAAAAAAACATTATCACTGATTAGATTTCAAAACTCAAAGCCTTGAAAATTAGGATGAAAGAATTGAAATAGATTCAAAATATGTGATTAGTCAACAGACAGAAGTAGCCACAAATTCATTCCACAGATAAAAATTAGAGTGCTTAAAGATTAAAGATCATGCCTATGATGTCTAAAGCAACCCATAACTTTTCAGATTAAAAAATTTGTCCCTTTATTGTTGAGAATAGTCTTCGCTATCAGTTTTTTGTTATTCCATATGAATTTGAGAATTGCTTTTTCTAACTCTATGAAAAATTGAGTTGGAATTTTGATGACAATTGCATTGAATCTGTATATTGCTTTTGGCAAGATGGCCATATTTGCTATATTAATCCTGCCAATCCATGAGCGTGGAAGATCTTTCCATCTTCAGAGGTCTTCTTTGATTTCTTTCTTCAGAAACTTGACGTTCTTGTCATATAGATCTTTCACTTGTTTGGTTAGAGTCACACCAAGATACTTTATATTGTTTGTGACTATTGTGAAGGGTGTCATTTCCCTAATTTCTTTCTCAGCCTCTTTATCCTTTGAGTAGAGGAAGGCTACTGATGTGTTTGAGTTAATTTTATATACAGCCACTTTGCTGAAGCTGTTTATCAGCTGTAGAAGTTTCTGGGGGAATCAGCATCCCGGACCTCAAGCTGTACTACAGAGAAATAGTGATAAAAAACTGCATGATACAGTGACAGGCAAGTAGATCAGTGGAATAGAATTGAAGATCCAGATATGAATCCACATACCTATGGTCACTTGATCTTTGACAAAGGAGCTAAAACCATCCAGTGGATAAAAGATAGCCTTTTCAAAAAATGGTGCTGGTTCTACTGGAGGTTAGCATGCAGAAGAATACAAATTGATCCATTCTTATCTCCTAGTACAAAGCTCAAGGCCAAGTGGATCAAGGACCTCCACATAAAACCAAATAGAAAAGAAAGTGAGGAAGAGACTTGAGCGTATGGACACAGGGGGAAATTTCCTGAACAGAACACCAATAGCTTATGCTCTAATATCAAGAATTGACAAATGAGACTTTGTAAAATTACAAAGTTTCTTTAAGGCAAAGGACACTGTAAGTAGGACAAAAAGGGCAACCAATAAATTTGGGAAAAACCTTTACCCGATAGAGGGCTACTATCCAATATATACAAAGAACACAAGAAGTTAGACTCAAGAGAAACAAATAACCCTACAAAACGTAGTACAGAGCTAAACAAAAATTTTCAACTGAGGAATACTGAATGGCTGAGATGCACATAAACAAATGGTCACCATCCTTAATCATCAGAGAAATGCAATTCAAAATAACCCTGAGATTCTACCTTACACCAGTCAGAATGGCTAAGATCAAAACTCAGGTGACAGTAGATGCTGGTGAGGATGGCGAGAAAGAGGAACACTCCTCCATTGCTGGTGGGATTGCAAACTGGTACAACCACTCTGGAAATCAGTTTGGCAGTACCTCAGAAATTTGGACATAGTACTACCTGGGGACCCAGCTATACCACTCCTGGGCATATACCCAGGAGATTCTCCAACATGTAGTAAGGACATATGCTATGTTCATAGCAGCCTTATTTATAGTAGCCAGAATCTGGAAAGAACTGAGATGTTCCTCAACACAGGAATGGGTAGAAAAAACATGGTATATTTACACAATGGAGTACTACTCAACTATTAAAAGCAATGAATTCATGAAATTCTTAGGCAAATGGATGGAACTAGAAAATATCATCCTGAGTGAGGTCACCCAATCATAAAAGAACACACATGGTATGTACTCACTGATAAGTAGATATTAGCCCAGAAGCTCGGAATACCCAGGATACAATTCAAGACCAAAGTTCAAGAAGAAGGAAGACCAAAGCATGCATACTTTGGTCCTTCTTAGAAGGGGGAACAAAATACCCTTGTAAGGAGATATAGAGACAAAGTGTGAAGGAGAGACTGAAGGAAAGACTTTCCAGAGACTTTCCCACCTGGGGATTCATCCCATACAGTCACCAAACCCAGACACTATTGTGGATGCCAACAAGCACTTGGTGACAGGAGACTGATATACCTGTTTCCTGAGAGTCTCTGCCAGTGCCTGACAAATATAAAGGTGGGTGCTCTCAGCCAACCATTGTCCTGAGCACAGGGTCCTCAATGGAGGAGCTAGAGAAAGGACCCAAGGAGCTGAAGGAGCTTTCAGCCCCATAGGAGGAACAATAATATCAACCAACCAGTATCCCCAAAGCTCCCAGGAACTAAACCACCAACCAAAGAGTACACATGGAGGGACCCATGGTCCCAGATCCATATGTAGCAGAAGTCATCTTGTTGGACATCAAAGGTAGGAGAACCCTTGGTTCTGAGATGGCTCGATGTCCCAGTATTGGGGAATGCCAGTACAGGGAAGTGGAAGGGGTGGGTTAGTAAGCAGGGGGAGGGAAGATGGGATAGCATGTTTTCAGAGGGGAAACCAGGAATGGAAATAAGATTTTAAATGTAAATAAATAAAATATCTAATAAATGTTGTCCTTAATTTTTACTGTAAATGACAACAAAAATAAAATTGCCAAAATGGACTGGGATAACTGAGAGGCTCAACCCTATACAAATAACAGAAAACTATCAACTACAAATAATTACGGAATGCTGAGTGAGAGAAATAGTCTTCCCCAGAAAAGAGCACACCAAATTGTTACCCAATCCCAAACAGCCAGTCCCAAAACATATACACAATTAAAATTATACAGACAGAAGATCATATTTCAGAAAATGTTTGTGCATGCTTATGTGTGTATATGTATGCGTGTATGTGTATGTGTTTGTGTGTGTGTTTATGTGTGTGTGTGTGTTTATGTGTGTGTGTGTGTGTGTGTGTAACAAAATTCAGTGAAAAACAGAATCATAAAATAAAAGGAAAAAGAGGGGCACATGGGAGAGTTTGGAAGAATAAAAGAAATGGGAAAATTAATTAATTATATTATATACTTAAAAAATAAAAGAAAAAGAAGAAAAACACTTTCCATTATGCTGTGTAGTGCATGCATTTTTAATATCAATACTAAAAATTGTTAAAGTTATCTAGTCTAATACATTATTAGGGCATATTCTTTTTAAATTAAAAAAAAATAATGAACCAAAAGAGGAATATAATTCCACCAAACTGGACAGGGTATACCTGTGTCTACCCAATACTCTTTATAGGAGGTAGCAAGATCAGAACCACAAGGTCATCCTCAGCTACATGGAAAAATTAAGGCTCACCTAGGGTGCATGTCACAAAACAAATAAATGAACAAACAGATAAAAATAAATAAATCTATGCTATTCAGATAATGCAGAATGATTCAGAAAACATTTCCTATTGCAACACTTCCTACTGTCCACATTCCTACAAGCTTTAGACAAGAAAATTGCAAAAAAGTTACCATACTAATGACCTACATAATTGCTGATAGAATTAAAGTAAAATAAGATTTAAAATGAGTAATTATAGATTGTCATGGATATATGATTGGACATAGAGTTGAGTAGATAAATGTAGACAGAGTATATTAAAGCATGATGGAGTATAGGACCATGTATAGAGAATAATTAATATTCACTATTGATAATACAATCATAATATCCTTATTTTGAAATGTATGTACATTGTATGGGATGTAAAAATGGATGTCCATGCCACACTCTCTCTTTGTTAACATGTGTGTACTGGAATAATAGGATCCTTAGCACAGAAATGTTGAGGTAATATAAAGCATTTTAAAAGACAATATTGGAAAACTGTACTGAAAATATCAGTGTTATACCACAAGATGTTTTACTTTGTCCAACCTGTGAGCATGAAAATCTCACAGAAACACTGATCAACCAAGTAATAATTAACATGTCCAGGCAGAGGTTTTATTTACCTAAGAGTAAAATCTAAATATTATTTGTCTTCTGGTGAAGAAAACACAGCTGCCCATGTTTTGCCCAAAAGAACAAATACGAGCATCTGAAGTTAGAAGTGAATTGAAAGCTTTTATGCTGAGCAAGGTAACCCAATCACAAAAGAACCCACATGGTATGCACTCACTGATAAGTGGATGTTAGCCCAAAAGCTCAAAATAAACAAGTTACAATTCACAGACCACAGGAAGCTCAAGAAGAAGGAGGACTGACTTGGGGGTTCCTTGGTTCCTCTGAAAAAAGGAACAAAATACTCACAGAAGCAATAAAGGAGACAAAGTGTGGAGCAGAGACTGAAGGAAAAGCCACGCAGAGACTGCCCTACCTGGGGATTCATCCTATAAACAGTCACCAAACTCCGACACTATTATGGATGACAAGAAGCACATACCAAAAGGAGCATATCATGGTTGTCTCTGAAGGGGCCCTCTCAGAGCCTTACACATACAGAGGCAGATGACAGCAACCAACCATTGGACTGGGCGTGGGGACAGAGGAGTTGAAGGGCAGACTGGAGGAACTGAAGGGGTTTATAGCTCCATGGGAAAGACAATGATGTAGGCCACCCAGATGCCTCAGGACTCCCAGGGTCTAAACCACCAACCGAGGGGTACACATGGTTCCAGCCACAAATGTGGCAGAGGAATGCCTTATTGGGCATCAGTGGGAGGAATGGTCCTTGGTCTGGTGAAGGCTCAATAGATGCCTCAACAAAGGGAAATCGAGTTGGGGCGGGAAGTGGGAGTGGGTCGGGTGGAGGGGCATTTATTTGGAGGTGGGGGTGGGGGAGGAGTTGAGGGTTTTGGGGGAGAGGCGAAACCAGGAAAGATTTTAGCATTTGAAATGTAAATGAAGATTATATTCAAATTAAAAAAACAAAAACAAAAAACAAAACTTTTATCAGAGCCATGTTTGCAGGGGTGTCCTGCAATATCTGCATTGCTTGGTGACGCCACACCTAAAATGATCTAATGTTCAATGAACGAATTTGGGAGAAAGAACATTTCATTCACATGCTAATCTTGACAAAGTCCTACAGAGAAACTTAAAATATTTTAATAATTTTTTATAGTACAGGAAAATAAGCAGGACTCTAGGGATGTGCGTTTGATTTATAAGAACAAGGAAGTGATTGGTATCAGCACAAAATGTATCATTGGACCGGGGAAAGGAAAAAATTACTCCAGCATGGGGCATACTTCCAGTTCCTGTCTGTGTGGTGCTTATTAGAATTTATTCAGTCATTATTGCTGTATGTATGTTTTTCTGTAGCTGTCCTTAACTTTAATCAGGTTTATAAAAGACATAGAGATTGAAAGTTGTGAAGACATATAAATCTCAACTTAAATTCCAATCCATCAACCACCATGAAAGCTCATACTTATTTTCTTCTTTAGTGAAATATGAATAAAAGGAAAATCCTATCCCAGACTTCTTTCAGGATGAAAGCATAATATGCATAGAAGTAAAGAGTGGCTCCCTGCCTAGACTCCTGTCTTCCTTTCTTCTTCCTATGCAGTTTATCAATTTGCCTTTGCATATTGTTGCAAATGAACTACATGTTTTTAAAGTTCTACTCTAAATAACAACACTGTGTCCTCCTAAAGTGCACCTGGACCCTTACAACAGCAAACAATGACCTTGCCAGTGGGGCTTATGTCAACCCAGGCCCTAAATCCCAGAATGTTAAATTATAGAACAATGCCCCTTAATCCTGATTATAAATAATAATTGTGATTAATAATTTTCAAGAAAATAAGTAATAGTTATGTTTTTAATGAGCATATGTGATTTATCATCAAAAGCATGCTACCTTCATCAAGTTAGCACTCAATATATTTTTTAAATGCTGGATTACATAGGGTTGACATAAATATACTCTTAGTAATAACAGAAAAATCTCTGATAGAGTAAGCTGAACTAATATATTACTGAATTGAAGGTGATTTTGAGAATCAAGTAAATCTGAAAGAAAAGAGGGAAGGAAACTCCAAGGGACATGTGGTCAGTATTCAGGAGATCTGAGTCATTGTCTTGGTCTTCCTTGTAACAGTTTAGTGTCTGCATGTCCTTGTAAAGAAATCTATTAATTTACTTTATCCATATAGTGACATGTTAATACTTATCTGTTGCTATCCTACTAATATACAAATTGTCTCACAAAAGGGGTCTAGATATTATTTTTTCCTATATACAGGCTACAGTTTTAATACAAGTAAATCTTCAGAATGGGTAAATGAGCAGTCAGGGAAAAAATGGAAGAGAAAACTACTGTCTCTTTTTCTTTTTTCTCTTTTTTTTTATTAGAGAGCCTCTTTACTCATTCCCCCCCCCAAACCCCTTATCCCATCCTTCCTCCTCCTGCTCACTAACTCACCCACTCCAACTTCCCTGTCCTGGCATTCCCCTACACTGGGGTGTCCGCATCAAGTCTTCACAGAACCCAGGGCCTCTCCTCTCATTGATAACCACTGTCTCAAATTAGCCACACAAAAAGGAAAAGTTCTCGGTTAGTTTATCAGCACATATAAAACTAAAGATGAGTCATCAACAAGGCAGCTAAGCAGAGTAGACCACAAAGTTAAAAGATGAAACAACAATAAAACATAGTTTTTAACTTCATGATATACTGAACACTGTTTCCTACATCATACACAAACCCTCTTACTCTGTTCAGTACAAATGACAGTTGTGCCTTCCACTTCATGGCTTCCCCACACAAAATACACAAATACAAAAGTTCAGTAGGGCATTCCTGCCAGGAAGCCAGCTGTATCTTAGCTATAAAGCTCAATAAATGCCACTACTCTGGTAAGTGGACCATTCAGATGAGCCCACCTTTCCCTCCAATATTTATTTTTACTATTGCTTTATTCATGAATTATTTAAAAGTCCTTCTTTATTTCTTCTGGTTTCTACTGTACTTGGGGAAGCTCTTCTAACTATTATTCCCTGTCTGATGACCAAGGAGCTTTCCAACTGGAATTCAAATTCACTTTGGCAGATACTAAAGCCTTTTCCAGTAGTAATATGTGTTATTCATGAACTATTTTCCCCAAATGAAGTTTTAGTGACTAAGTTAGTGATTTCCTTTAGAGCATCTATATCCTTGATTATAGAGGCCAGAACACTTGCTCTTCTCACAGTGAAAACATGTCTTTATGATGGTAATGAGAAATGGAGGATCAAACATTCTTTCTACCCCAGGACCTTCCTGGAAACCTTTTCCATTTCTGAAGAATAGACTGCGAGTATTAAACTTGACCACAATTCTTTATCTTGTTTGCTTAGTGAAGATGGAACACAAACTATATCATAGGAAGAGAGAACAACAAACATATTTTAAATTAGTCATGGCCTTCTCAGATACTACAATTTCTAGTAATAAAATAACCTAGAGGCCAATGTAACATATTAGATAACAGACTTTGAGCAAGTAATACTTTTGTACTGCATAGCAGAACTGTTTGACTTTCTTAATTATTTTTTGCTGGAGTTATTCTGCCCAGTTTACCAAAAAACCTCCTGCTCCTACCTTGGTAATGTAATCTGAGTCAAATCCTTATTATTCTTGCCTAAACACATCAAGTGACCCAGTTATTTATCCTCCCAATCTATCTTCTCCTTAATTCACACAATTTATTACTGCTACACTCATTTACCAGAGGGATGGTCCTAATTATGTCATCTACTACAGGTTAAAACAAAATGAGAATTTATTTGTCTCCTGCTTATAGAGCAAAAAATCAAAGCTGTAAAGGGGCTTTAAATTAATCTAATCTACATTCAGCCTCTCTCCAATAATGGTCATCTTTACTCTAATGATACAATGACCAATGAAATTTCCACTATAAAATCTCACCCATAATATTAGGTACCTTTACTTTTTGGCTATTTTTCCATATTTGTACAAGTTGAGTTTATCTGTCTCTTTTTGGAGACTTAAAGTGAAGATACAACTTACTTGCATATACAAAATATATTTTCTACGAAACATCTTGGTTCTTGACCCACTGTGTTAGAGTCCATCGGAAGACTCCCACTCAATAAGGCCACAGAGAGTGGAATCGCTGCAATCCACAAGAGGTTTAATGTTCCAGTGTACATTGGGGTCCCCCAGCATGCAGACAAGAGAACACGAGCTCACGAAGCATACCCTTTTTATAAACATTTTAGCAGGGAGTTCAGCGGTCGCCTGAGTTGGATGACTGTGATTGGTTACCCTGAGCAACATTTAAAATCATTGGTCAACATGAATGGGGAGGTTGTCTCTGCCATTCAGTCCTGTCCTGCCTACCTTGTGGTATTCGTGGTATTTCCTGGCATTGTCTTTTTGCCGAGTCACTTCCCTCTCTGTCCTCACAGTAGGCAGGATAGTTCTGTTTAGCCCATTTCCATATCTCTCCTTACCCCAGGCAGTCATGGATGGAATGGAAAGTTCCTGTCTGGCTATGTCCCCCTTTGGTTGTGGGGAGCTGGCCTGCTGTTTCTGACAGGGTTCTCACGACTACAACACCTGATAATGTCTCAACCCCATGTGATTGATTGGATGTTATACACTGCTTTGGTTCTGAACTTCAGCTGAAAAAAAATTGAGAGCTACTATAGGCCAAGGGATAGGGGTGTATTCAATGAGAGGGGATTCTTACTGCTCTTGACTGTAGCCCAGATAGTCCACACAATTGTTGCTACCCACAGATCTCTTCGTTTTGATCCAAAAGACAGAAAGAAACAAAAGATTTAAAAATAACATAACTTTAATTTCTAGATCTGAAAAAAACCATTTTTTTTTTTAAATCTAGTTAGCAAAAGAAGTACAGTTTAATATCCAAGTAGTTTGGATTCAGAGTGCTTGTTAATTTGTTCCTTTAAATACAATTTTGAGAGAAATAACTCCCATTTTTAAGGCCTATATTTCACTTTAAAATAGTTTTCCTCTAAGGAAGGCATATGAGAAAAGTGTAGAACAAATGTATTGGTCACTAAACTGGATGTTTATGCAATAAGAGGGGCAAAATAATTCAGAAGGTAGTCAATATGTCCTTAGAACCCTTGGATAACTTTTAGAAGCAGAAGGTAAAATATCCCGTATGTGAAGCTCCAAGAATACTGCCTCTTGAACCTGACATGGCTTTAATAATGTATGACAAAAACAAAGTGTTGGCTTCGAGGGCAATGGGGTGGGGGGCATTTTACTAAGTGAGAAAGATTTATGGATAAAATCACTAAAAAGGAGTTATAGTGGATCATGTTTTTGCTAACAAAGGTGTAGAGAAAAATGTTTTCTTCTCTCTACTTTGTCAACAGCTAATTCTCATTTCTCTCTGTTGCACAACTCATACGTAGTGATCATTGCTCCATAAATTCATCACCATGGACTACAAAGCTTCAGACAAGGTCAGAAAGCTTATGTAAAAAGTTAGTACTCTGTCCTTGTAGAAAGCCATATTGGGGTGACTTGTTGCCTGGAAGAAACTTGACATTGACCAAGGTGAAGTTCTCCCAGCCTGTGAGCTGAAATTCCTGTAATAACCATAATCTTGCTCCACCTAGGGTGGAATGAAGGTGAAGTTTTTTGTTCCTCCAGGTCTATGAATTCCTGAATTAAGCAGGTGACCTGCCCAGCAGCAGGAGCAATAAAGCTAACGCCTAGTGAACAGACAGACCAGATCTGCAGACCTGGTTCCAGCCTTTGGGGGGAAGGACTTTTTCTCCCGCATATATATTTGGAACGCCTATATATTTGGAAAAGTCCATTAAAGTTTGATCCTTGAGCAGGAAATATAGCCTTGGCTCCATTTTCTCTTGTTGCCCCATTGTTTTCTAGCCCCAGCTCTCCGTCCAGAGAACCCAATAACCCATTCGTATGAAACCTCAGGCGGTTTCATGTCCTGTAAAAGGACTAAGAAATATTAGTGGGAATATCTTGGTGCACAGGGGATCTGGTTTCCATTACAAAAGTGATTGGCCATCAGTCATCATCACAGTAGGTCATTCGGAAAAAAATCCCAGGGCTTAACAAGGTCAGAACACACACACACACACACACACACACACGCACGCACGCACGCACGCACGCACGCACACACAACAGTCAGAGAGACAGAGAAATACACACAGAGAGACAGAGAGGAAGATAGATAGAGAGAGAGAGAGAAAGAGAGAGAGAGAGAGCTCAAAGCTACCAGGACAAAAATCATCTGCCTCTGAATTGTTTCACTAGTCTTCAGCATGATCTACTGGAAGAACTTCCAGCATCAGAGACATAAGAACATAAAGACAACAGAGCCTCCCTTGTGTGTATAGCTCATTATCTTGTGGCTCATGACACTTTTAAGGATAGGTAGCCCTTCTCATTGTTTGAATAGAAGACTGTCTTTGTCAGGGTTTCTATTCTTTTACGAACATCATAACCAAGAAGCAAGTTGGGGAGGAAAGGGTTTATTGAGTTTACACTTCCACAAAGTTGTTCATCACCAAAGGAAGTCAGGATTGGAATGCAGGCATGTCAGGAAGCAGGAGCTGATGCAGAGGCCATGGAGGGATGTTTCTTACTGGCTTGCTTCCCCTGGCTTGCTCAGCCTGCTCTCTTATAGAACCCAAGAACAACAGCCCAGAGATGGTACCACGCACAAGGGTCCCTCCCCCTAGATCACTAATTGAGAAAATACCCATCGCTGGATCTCATGGAGGCACTTCCCCAACTAAGGCTCCTTTCTCTGTGATACCTCCAGCCTGTGTCAAGTTAACACACAAAACCAGCCAGTACGAAGACTGTTGGTCCACAGTCCCATACTCTTGTGTCTCATATACTGATGTGCCACAAGACAGTCCTTATTAGATTATCCTGCAAGTTCTACAGAACCTGCTTCAGTGGCAACAAACTTCAACTCCTTCTTTAGTCTATGCTAGATTCTCTAAGGGCTCTGAGGATATGTTGACTCCCTTCTGAGTTGGATCACACAATTTAATGCAGAAACATCAAGTATGACTTAATGTTTTGATGATGGATATTTTATTTCACAAAATGCTTGTGTTTTCTATGCCATGCCATTATGTCTTTTTTCTAACAGAGGAAAGACAGGACTTGCTCTGTATATTTCTAATGAAAAATCCCTACAGAAGACAAAGAATGAGAGGGTTGAGAGGAAAGAAATAAAAGAATCTAGTTCATCTAAGGTAGAACATGACCCCATCATCCACCAAATGAGTGTTCATTGAGTATTCAGAAATTCTACTTTAATCATTCCAGAATTCTCTTGGCTCTATAGCCTGTCTTCATTCACTAAACTCATTCTCTCTGAACAAGGCTAAGTTCTCCACTTTCCTAAAGATTCATTTTAAGGAGAGAATTTAGAAAATTTGAGGCCTCACTTAACAGATGTAATATATTTTAATACCAAAATATTGTATGAATCCAATAACATATTGTATGAATCCAATAAATTGAAGAAAATTAATATTACCTTGTCTACAACTTCAAGTTTCCGCAATTTCTACCTATTGCTTCTTTTCCTGTATGTGCTTCAAGTTCAAAATCTATGAAGAAAAGTTAATTCTTAGGGTTTTTTTGGGGGGGGTGCTTGTTTGATTGATTGTCTTTTTTTGTTTTTTGCTTTTTGTTTGCTAGTATCAAGGAAATAGTAACATCTTTGAGTTTTCATCCAACAGTTACAGAGATATTGAAGAGTTAGTCTTGAATTTGGTCAAGTTCACTATGCTGCTGTAGTCAGCTATTCTCTGGGTCAGGGATCTGGAGAAAGCAAAAAACACAGCTCCTATTTTCACAGTAAAGAGCTTATTTTCACCTCCAGTAACATAAAAATGGCCCAGCACAAAGAATAATTTTTGCTAAGGAGTTTACTTTTTTGTTCTTTCAGTATACTAATTTCACATGTGTTCTTTCTAGTAATATTTAGTAGGGCAGGATAATAAGGAGATGAAAAAAAGCTAGGGAGTATCACTAAAAATCTGTTAGAGTATGCTAGAATTATATTTTGCACCTAAAAGAATGTAAATTTGCTAAATAATTGTCAACAGATGGTTGGGGGAAATAAGTCTTTTTAATTGTAATTTTAAGGGTTGAAATTTATGACACAAGAATTACAACACAATAAGAGCATGGTTAAGAACTTAATAATCTGTTTTAAATGAATTTATAGTTCATTCTTTGAAAAATAATGTAAGACTTCAGGGACTATAAAAGTGACCGATTTGAAAGATACATCCACTGATGGCAGAAGTATTATGGGAGAAACCAATTACCTTTTGCTTGACTATAAAGCCTGATTTGTGAACTGGAATGCTTACGTGGCACTGTTAATTTTACTGTGTGGACCCTTGGGGAAAAGCTACTACTATTTTTCTGCTTGAGAAATATAATTACTCCAATTGACATAATACTATGCCTATAGATCAGAGTCTCATTCAATCCACATAAGTAAAGCCTCTGATTTTATCAGATGCTAATTAATACAGAGATCCAGAACCAGACAAGATGCATAAAAAAAGAAGACTTTAGAGCAAGCATGAAACATTAAGTGGAATAACTGTATCACACACACACACACACACACACACACACACACACACACACACACACACACCTTTACCCAGAAGGGATCAGTGCAGAAGAGGACACAAAGACCTAAGAGCCAGAGGTCATGGATAACTCCAAAGAAAGAGTATCATCCAGACCTAACAACACAGATGAACTCATGGACTATGACATCATGCATAAGACCTACAGGAGTTCAAAAAAAGAGTTCCTGCATGGAGAAGTGAAGGTGAGCACAAGTCTCATTCCTGGGCAACTCATGTCTGGTGAGAAATTAAGAATTAGATTTTCCAATGAAGAATCACTGGGTACATTAACCATAGTTCAAGGAAGAACCCATGCCCTGGATTAATTGGACATCACAAAACAAACACCATGATTCTATTTATTGTTGTTGTTCTGTTTTTCTGTGTGTGTGTGTGTGTGTGTGTGTGTGTGTGTGTGTGTGTGTGTGTTTTGTGTGTGTGTATATGTATATGTGTGTGTGCTGATGTTTTTCTTTTAAGTGGAAGAAAGAATATGAAGTTAGGTAGATAAGGAGGGAGGGAATATTGAATAACTGGAGAGAAGGTAAAGAATATAACCAACACATATTGTATAAGAATTTAAAATAAATAAATAAGACATAGTCAGGTCAGATCCTGTGAGAATCTATGTGTCTATGTGTGTGTGTGTGTGTGTGTGTGTGTGAGTGTGTGCATGTGTGCGTATGTGTGTGTGAATGTATATATAAAAAAAAGTAGGCCCAGTCCTTTCTGCTGGGGCAGACTGCTAGCTAGTCTGCTCTCCTGAAGACAACAAATCCTGAGCCAGCCCAGAAGATCCACTGCACTCAGGGTAACTGACACCACAGACAGAGGCATCCCAGGAGATCTGCGGTACACAGGGGAGCTGGGATCCCAGGAGATCTGGTACACACAAGGCAACTGAACAACTGATTGTCTGCTCCCCTGAAGACACTAAAGCTTGAAGGCATCCCAGGAGCTCCTCTGTACACCAGGCAATTGGGTAACAGACACCACAGTCTGAAGACCA
Source organism: Tokudaia tokunoshimensis (assembly GCA_036184795.1). Lineage (NCBI taxonomy): Eukaryota > Metazoa > Chordata > Mammalia > Rodentia > Muridae > Tokudaia > Tokudaia tokunoshimensis. Next base: position 80,932,944 of record BTHU01000013.1, read on the forward strand.
CCTGGGAGATCTATAGATTGTAGGGCAACTGACCCAACAGACTGAAGCCTCCCTGGACTTCTACTGCACACAGAAAATCAGAAACCACAGTTACTAGACCCCCTGGAGAACATCTTCACACAGTACAACAGCCTGAATGCTCCTCTGAAGACCAAAGAGTCTGAAGACTTCCCAGGAGATCTATAGCAGCCAGGGCAACAGATCAGCAGCTTCTCTGCCCCTCTGAAGAGTCACTAATTAGAAGGTCCCACAGGTGGTCTGCCAACATCAGGACCACAGGCTTACTAGGCGATCTGAAGTAACCCATGGATGAAAGAGTCAGACTCCAGACAGAGTCACCCAGACTAGAAACACCAAGGACAACCAAATGGCAGGATGCAAGCATAAGACAATAAGCAACAGAAGCCAATATACATGTGCACCATCAGAACCCAGTTCTCCCACTACAGCAAACCCTGCACACACCAACACATCTGAAAATCAGGAAGCTGATTTAAAATCTGATCTCATGAAGATAATAGAGTCCAATAAGGAGAATATAAATAGCTCACTGAAAGAAATACAGGAAAACATAGGTAAACAGGTACATAAATTGAATTAAGCAGTCCAAGACCAAAAAGTGGAAGAAGAAACAATAAAGAAAACAGAAATGGAGGCAAACCTGGAAATGGAAAACCGAGGAAAGAGATCAGGAATTACAGATGTGAGTATCACCAACAGAATACAAGAAATAGAAGAGAGAATCTTGGGTGTAGAAAATACTGTAGAAGAGATTGACAAAACTGTCAAAGAAAATTCAAAGCACAAAAACGCCCTAATCCAAAGCATGCAGGAAATTTCACAACACAATGAAACAAGCAAATCTAAGAACAATTGGAATAGAGGAGAATGAAGATTCCCAGCTCAAAGGACTTGAAAATTTCCTTGACAAAATCATAGAAGAAAACTTCCCCAACCTAAAGAAAAAAATGGCCATAAAGGTACAAGAAGCCTACAGAATACCAAATAAATGGGACCAAAAAAGAAAATCCTCTCATCACATGATAATTAAAACACTAAACTCACAAAACAAATATGGAATATTAAAAGCTGCAACTGAAAATGGTCAAGTAGCATACAATGGTAGACCTATCAGAATTATACCAGAGACTATGAAAGCTAGCAGAGCCTAGTCAGAAGTCATGCAGTATCTAACAGAACACAAATGACAGCCCAGGCTACTACACACAGCAAAACTCTAAATCAACATAGGTGAAGAAAACAAAATATTCCAGGACAAAACCAAATTCAAACAGTGTCTATCTACCAATCCAACCCTATAGAAGATTCTAGAAGGAAAACTCCAACACAAGGAAGGTACCTACACTGAAGAAAAGATAAAATATTAAGCATCTCACAACAAAGCTAAAAGGAGAGAACCATAAGCACGTAAAGCCACCTACAAAAACAAGCATATCAGGAACCAACAGTCATCTCTCTTTAATATCTCCAAATATTAATGGACACAACTCACCAACAAAAAGACATAAGTTAACAGACTGGATACACAAACAAGATTCAGCATTTTGCTGCATACAAGAAACACACGTCAATAACAAAGACAGACACTATCTCAGAGTAAAAAGATAGAAAAAGATCTTCCAAGCAAATAATCCCAGGAAACAAGCAGGAGTTACGATCCTAATATTCAATAAAATAGACTTTTAACCAAAAGTTATCAAGCGTGATTAAGAAGGACACTTCATAATCATCAAGGGGAAAATCCACCAAGAGAAAGTCTCAATTCTGAACATCTATGCCCCAAATGCAAGAGCAACTACATTCATAAAAGAAACTTTATTAAAGCTCAAAATACACAATGAACCCCACACAGTAAGAGTGGGAGACTTCAACACCCCATTCTCACCACTGGACAAGTCGTTGAAACAGAAACTAAGCAGAGACACAGTGAAACTAAGAGAGATTATGAACCAAATGGATTTAGTAGATATCTACAGAACATTTCACTCTAAAGAATGCAACTGCTTCTTAGCACCTCATTGTACCTTCTCCAAAATTGACCATATAATTGGTCACAAAACAACCCTCAATGGATACAAGAAGATTGAACTAATTCCAGGCATCTTATCAGAACACCATGGCTTAAAGCTGGTCTTCAATAACAACAAAACCACAGAAAGCCAACATACACGTGGAAACTGAGCAACTCTCTAATCAATGATAACTTGGTCAGGGAAGAAATAAAAAAAGAAACTAAAGACTTCCTAGAATTTAATGAAAAATTTTAACACATCTTACCCAAACATGAGACACAATGAAAGTGATGCTAAAAGGAAAATTCGTAGCACTAAGTGGCCTGATAAAGAAACTCAAGAGATCTTATATTAGATGTTATACTCAACAGCATACCTGAGAAATCTAGAACAAAAAAGCAAACAACTCAGAGGAGTAGTCAAAATCAGGGCTGAATCAACTAAATAGAAACTAAGAGAACAATACAAAGAATCAACAAACCAAAAACTGGTTCTATGAGAGAATCAATAAGATGGATAAATCCCTAGCCAAACTAACTAAAGGGCACAAAGGCAGTATCCAAATTAACAGAATCAGAACTAAAAAGTGAAACATAACAACAGAAACGGAAGAAATTCAAAAAATTATCAGATCGTAATACAATAGTCTATACTTAACAAAGCTGGAAAATCTAGATGAAATGGGTGGTTTGCTAGACAGATATCACATATCAAGGTTAAATCAAGAGCAGGCAAACAATCTAAACAGGCCCATATCCCATAAGGAAATAGAAGAACTCATTAAAAACATCCTAACCAAAAGAGGTCAGGGTCAGAGGGATTTAGTACAGAATTCTACCAGACCTTAAAAGAAGATTTAATTCCAATATTCTTCACATTATTCCATGACATAGAAACAGAAAGAACACTACCTAATTCATTCTTTGAAACCACAATTACTCTGATACCTAAACCACACAAGGACCCAACCAGAAAAGGGCACTTCAGACCAATCTCGCTTATGAATATTGATGCAAAAATGGTCAAGTAGCATATAAGTCGCACTATAAATGGAGGCTTCCTGCCCCTCCTCGCGCTCTCACCTCTCTCTCTCTCTCTCTCTCTCTCTCTCTCTCTCTCTCTCTCTCTCTCTCTCTCTCTCTCTCTCTCTCTCTCTCTCTCTCTCTCGTCTCTCCCCATCTCTATTCTTTTCTCTCCTTTCCATGTGGTCATGGCCTTTCCTCATCTCTCTATCTTCTCTTTTCTCTTTATTTCTTTATCTGCTTTTCTCATTTTACTCTTTTAATAATAAAACTTATAACTGTGAACTGTCTCTTTTATCAAATTTGCCAGGTAAAAGCATGGAGCGAGCCTCAGTTACTGGGAAGGATCTAGCCGGGTCTCAGTCTGCCAAGCAGATTCTCTACAGGTATCCCGGGCTATTTACATGTCCCCACCCTCTAGACAAAGACTTCCACACTAACCAGCCATCCTGTGCACCCTACAGGTCCCCAGGCACCAGCACTTCCTAGCGCTGCACCACATGGTGCTGCGTCCTGAAGGCATTTCCCTATGCCCATGCAGACTGTGCCCACCAATGTTTCTCTTTGCAGGCCTGCACTGCTGCTTCCATCTGTGCTCTCTTTCTTTTTTTCCCACACTCCTCTATTACTGATGGGATTGAAAACTGGTACATCCACTCTGGAAATAAATCTGGATGTTCCTCAGAAAATTGGAAGTAGATCCACCTGTAGACCCAGCAATACCACTCTTGGGAAAAGATGTCCCACAATCATGCCACAGGGGAACATGTTCCACTATGTTCATTGTGACCTTGGTTGTGATAGTCAGAAGCTGGAAACAACCCAGATGCCCTACGATAGAAGAATGGATACAGAAAATATGGTTCATATATATAATGGAATTATACTCAGCTATTAAGAGCTACACAAAGAGTTCTCACCTGAAGAATTTCTAATGGCTGAGAAGCACCTAAAGAGATGTTCATCATCCTTAGTCATTAGGGAAATGCAAATCAATACAACCCTGAGATTCCATCTCACACCAGTCAGGATGGCTAAGATCAAAAACACAGGAGACAGCAGTTGTTGGCGAGGATGTGGAGAAAGAGGAACACTCCTCCACTGCTGGTGGAATTGCAAGCTGGTGCAACCACTCTGGAAAGCAGTCTGATGGTTCCTCAAAAAACTGGGCATGACACTCCCGGAGGATCCAGCTATACCACTTCTGGGCATATACCCAGAGGTTTTACCTGCATGCAATAAGGACACATGCTCCACTATGTTCATAGCAGCCTTGTTTATAATAGCCAGAAGCTTGAAAGAACCCAGATGTCCCTCTACGGAGGAATGGATTCAGAAGATGTGGTATATCTACACAATGGAATACTACTCTGCAATTAAAAACAATGAATTTACGAAATTCCTAGGCAAATAGTCAGAACTTGAAAATATCATCCTTAGTGAGGTAACCCAATCACAAAAGCACAAACATGGTATGCAGTCACTGATAAGGGGATATTGACCCAGAATCTCGGAATACCCTAGACACAATCCGCATATCAATAGATTTCTTAAAAGATGGAAGGAGAGACCCCTGGTCCTGGAAAGACTGGATGTAGGGGAACGCCAGGACAGAGTAACGAGAGGGGGTTAAATGGAGAAAAGAGGGAGGGAAGGGGGCTTATGGGACTTTCGGGGAGGGAGGAAATGGGAAAGGGGAAGTGGTTTGGAATGTAAATTAAAAAAATAAAATAAAATAAAAAGAATTAGGACATCCTAAGTTTTGCAGGCAAATGAGGGGAACTAGATAGAAAACATTATCCTGAGTGAGACAATTCAGACATAAAAGGACATGTATGGTATGTTCTCACTAACAAGAGGATGTTAGAAAAAAAAAAAGTGCCAAATACCCAGGATACAGCTCACAGATCTCATAAAGGTCGACAAGCTGAATGACTCAAGTAAGGATGCCTCAGTTCCACTTAGAAGGGAGAAGAAAGCAATCACAGGGGGCAGGGAGGGGACCTGGGAGGGAAAGGGGATGAGGGGAGTGGAGAGAGGACCATGACTGGGTATTGGGTTGGGAAAAAGAACTGAAATCCCTGAGGGTTAGCAGAAAGAATGGAAAGATGCAAATTCGAAGGTAGGAATGTACCAGAGACCTGGGATGTGAAAGACTCTGAGGATTCAAAAAGAGGAACCTTAGAAGCAATGTCCTACATTGAGGAGGGGGAACTTGTACAGGCCACCTCCAGCTGAAAGTCAGGGCATCAAGTAAGGGATGGGGTTGCCATCCCACAGTCAAAACTCTAACCCATAATTGTTCTTGTCTGAAAGAACTGCAGGGATGAAAATGGAGAGGAGCCCGAGGAAAAGAAGGTCCAGAGACAGGCCCAAAGTGGGATCCAGCTTAAGGGGAAACCCCAAGGCCTGACACAGTTATAGATGCTTTGGAGCACTCACAAAATGGGAAAAATCATGACTGCCCCCAAAAGACCCAACAAGCAGCTGAAAGAGTCAGATGCAGATATTTGCACAAAACCAAGGGACAGAAGCTGCTGACCCCTGAGGTTGAATTAGGAGAAAGTTGGCATAATCTGAGGAGGAGGGTGACCTTCTATGAGTACCAGCAGTCTCAAATAACCTGGACTTTCCAGATCTCTCAGATACTGGAACACCAACCAGGCAGCATACACCAGCTGATATGAGGCCCCTAAAACATATACAGCGCAATACACTGGGTCTGAGTTTAGTCAAAGAAGATTCACCTAACCCTCTAGAAACTGGAGGCCCAAGGGAATTTAGAGGATTGGTGGGCTGGGGCATGGGGTGGGGACATCCTGGAGACAGGGAGGCTGGACGGAGGTATGGAATGTGGAACAGTAGGAGGTATACTGGGAAGGGAATAAAATCTGAAGGTTAAGACAAATAAATAAAAAATAAGAAAAGAAAAAATAGTGGGAAATTAGAAAGTGTCAGACCAGTAGCCCAAACTAATGAACTAGTATTAACACATTTATGTCTCAAAGATTGTGTACAAAAAAGTAAGACTCAGAAAAATATGTAACTATAATTTTTTCTTATATAAATTTAAAAATATATATTAAACATAGTATTTATTGGATCTCATATGAGGTCATTCATTGACTTCACTAAATTTTTATTGCTGTAAAGAGACATCAAGTATAAGGCAACATATAAAACAATGCACTTAATTAGGGTCTTGCTTAGAAATTTAGAGGTTAGTGTCCATAACATTATATAACATTGTGGTGTAGAGCTGGTGAAAGGAAGGGAGGCATGGTGCTGGAAACATATCTTAATACAGTGGCAGCTGGGGGTGGGGGTCTGAGACTGGAACTGGCCTGAGTTTTGAAAGACATGAAGGGTGCCTTGAAAATGATCTTTCTCCAAGACAATATCGCCTAATTCTTATAATTCTTCCCAAATGGTTCCACCTGCTGGTGACTAAATATTAAAACACAGGAGCACATGGGGGTCATTCTCATTCAAACCACCTAATTCATGAACTAATAAACATTAAATATGCAATAAGATGTTCATTGGGTGGGTTGAAAATGTAGTAGAGGTAGGAGCACAGAGGGCTCTATTTTTATGAATAGATTATTTCATTAGCTGAGTGATAGGTACACTGGGATCTGTTACTCTATTCTCCCTATTTGTATGTGTGTGTGTGTGTGTGTGTGTGTGTGTGTGTGTGTATGTGTGTGTATGAAATAATTCAAAAGAATCTTTAAAATCTATTGTTTGAATAAGCAATATGAGAGAAGAAGAAAAAATGAAGAGTAAAGTCCTTATCTCTAAGCTTTTAAGGAAAAGTTCATACTCATTGACATCATATGTTTTATCTTTTCCACCAAAAATGAAACAATATGATGAATATAGATTAAATAAAAAGGAAATTGAAACATTTTTAATAAATTAAAAATACAAGTTGATCATACTTTATTAAAATGCACTGTCAAGATTTTTCAACAATATTATGCTTCTGAAAATCTGGAAAGAACCAGTTACCTAAGCTAGAGAAATATTGGTATTTTATGGCAGCAAGTAACTGTTGTTGATGACCCATGACAATGTATCATAAACACAATGTGCTCAGTAGGTGAGGTACCATCTGCATCATGTTCATGTATCATTAACTGACATCTTGTATAAATTATGCAATCAATTTTTTTACTCCATCCATTCTGCATTAAAAATACTCTACTGAAAATACAAAGATCTGGCACAGGATTGGATTGATGTGCAAAATTATCCTCAGTGTTTACATGTGTACGCATAAGAATGTTTCCAATCCCATGGAAAGGCTGGAAATTGAGGAAAATAAGAGCAAGAGTCCAGCCATTTTTTTAATGTAAGGAGATAACCTAGAACCCAAGCACACAAAATTAGTGCTTTTTTTCATTTCCTCTCTATCACACCAAGTACTTTGCCCTATATTCTACAATTGGTAGGACATGAACACCACCCCTAAATACTTAAAGTTTCCCATGTGAATGTTGTCATAAATGGATTTTAATTTGATCAAGTATAGATTTCAACTCAGATATACAGCCATTTTTGTCTTAACCTGACACCTTTTCCTGAAGTTTGATGGATCAAAGGAGGCATGGTTTAAGTATTACAACATTACGAAAAGGACTATGAGTGCCACTTCCAAGTCCTTAACTGGCCTAGAATCAATCTGACTTTATCTCTTCTGCTTACATCCTATGTTTTCTGTCTTGCCCTATTTTCTTTTCATTGCTCCTCTTTTGGGAGTATACTAGCCCTTCCCATCTACCCCTACATACAGACTGGCCTTGTCACTTTTTTGGTTCTCACAGGTACAATTGGCCTTACAGGAACTTACTCTGTACTACAATATACATGATTCCTGTCTATAACTTCAACCCACGAGCTATTTTCTTGGTACTTTTCCCTCATACAATTAAATGCTAAAACTGCAGTCTATACCCAAGTTCTCATTTTTGCTTCACTTACGTGCCAATTTGGGATATTCTTGCATTCCTATCCGAAATTCCCATCTCTATTATTTTTCATGATGCATAATTGTACTTGTGTTTCTTTAATCATACATATTTTATTACACATATTTCTCTTATGCATATCATAAATTAATATATTTGTTTTTTACTGTGTATCTAAGATGGAGCAAGTACAAAGGATCCATGTATCAGAAGGCATTCTTAGGTATCTCTTTAGATGGGAAAATTACTGTCTGCAACCATCTCTGCCTGAATGTGTTACTCTGTCTTTATAGCCACTGCTGATTTTGTGAAAAGAGATTTGTAAAAAAGCATCACCTTACTGAAATCACTCAACTGACTTTATTCCATACATTTAAAACTATATTCAAAAAGCCACAACAACTATGAGCTTCCAGTGCTTCCAGGAAAGGGAGAAGGGTAAGAGATAAAAAGAATTAGCATATCTCATAGTTTAACATAAAAGTACAATATAGTCTGTTGCAAATGATGCCTGTCATTGCTGCTGCTGTTACTACGGTCATCATCATTTTCATTATTCTCTCATACCTCCTTCTTAGCATTTAGCTGCCAGGATACTCCCACACAGTTTGGAAGGATGCTGTTGGCTCACAGTATCACAAGATGAGGAAAGTAGCCTATGGAGAATTTAGGTAAAAGATTCATGATATTAACCTCCACACAGGCAGAAAAGTATATGATCCCATTACAGAAGTAAGCTAAAATTGTAACATTTGACTTATCTAAAGTAACATCCTCCAACCTAGATAAAATAGAAATAAAAAAATCTATTTGTGGAAAAAGTACTATTCTTGTCAAAGGATTTGTCACTAGATAAGTGACAGCTCGCCTCAGACAAAGGGATTTCAAATCAAATGCTAGGCCATAGCTCTTGTCTACTGACATAATTTTTCAAAGTTGCAAACAGGGTGACACCAAAGATTTTGCATTTGCCATAGAAACTCTGACACACTAAAGAGAATGTACTAGATATTACTGATTGTTTCTTACTTAGATTTTAATTGGGGTGAATTTGGACTTAACTGATGATAACAAAAAATAAAAAAGAGATTAAGGAAACGTATTAAAAGTAGACATTTTCCAGTTCTGACCATTTGCCTAAGAATTTCGTGAATTCATTGTTTTTAATTGCAGAGTAGTATATCATCCTTAGTGAGGTAACCCTATCACAAAAGAACACACGTGGTTGCAGTCACTGATAAGGGGATATTAACCCAGAATCTCGGAATACCCAAGACACAATTCGCATATCAATAGATTTCCAAGAAGATGGAAGGAGAGACCCCTGGTCCAGAAAAGATTGGATGTAGGGGAATACCAGGACAGAGAAGGGAGAGGGGGTTGAATGGGGAACAGGGGGAGGAAAGAGGGCTTATGGGACTTTTGGGGAGGGAGGAAACAGGAAAGGGGAAATCATTTGGAATACAAATAAATAAAAAAAAAGTATACATTTACCGAAAGATTTTTATTCTTTGGAAAAACTAAACTTGGTAGTGTAACCACAATGTATCAAGTGCCTCATTTATGTTCCAAATAATACTTCTAAGTGTAAGAAAATGCATAATGTGTTCAGGAAGTTTTCACCTGTGCTCAAGAATTCGAGGCTCTTCCCCAATTTCTCTTCTATTAGATTCAGCATATCTGGTTTTATGTGGAAGTCCTTGATCCACTTGGACTTGAGCTTTGTACAAGGTGATAAGAATGAATCAATTTGCATTCTTCTACATGCAGACTGCCAGTTGAATCAGCACAATTTGTTGAAAATACTGTCTTTTTTCCACTGGATGGTTTTAGCTCCTTTGTTAAAGATCAAGTGACCATAGGTGTGTGGGTTCATTTCTGGGTCTTCAATTCTATTTCATGAACCTACCTGCCTGTCTCTGTGTCAATACCGTGCAGTTTTTATCACTATTGCTCTATAGTGTAGCTTGAGGGCAGGGATCGTGATTCCCCCAGAAGTTCTTTTATTGATGAGAATAGTTTTCACTATCCTGCGTCTTTTTTTTTTTTTGTTATTCCAGATGACTTTGAGAATTGTTCTTTCCAGTTCTATGAAGAACTGAGTTGGAATTTTGAGGGGAATTGGATTGAATCTGTAGATTGTTTTCAGTAAGCTGAACATTTTTACTATATTAATCTTGCCAATCCATGAATATGGAAGATCTTTCCATCTTCTGAGGTCTTTTGTGATTTCTTTTTGCAGGGATTTGAATTTCTTCTCATACAGATCTTTCACTTGCTTAGTATAGTCACATCAAGAAATTTTGTATTATTTGTGACTAGTGTGAAGGTGCTGTTTCACTAATTTCTTTCTCGGCCCTATCATCCTTTGAATAGAGAAAGGCTACTGATTTGTTAAAGTTAATTTTATATTCAGCCACTTTGCGGAAGTTGTTTATCAGCTGTAGGAGCTCTCTGGTAGAATTTTTGGGGTCGCTTATGTATACTATAATACCATCTGCAAATAGTGGTATCTTGACTTCCTCCCTCCCAAATTATTTCTCTTTGATCACTTCTTGTTCTCTAATTTTTCTGGCTAGAACTTTGAGTACTATTTTGAATAGGTAGGGAGAGAGTGGACAGCCTTATTTTTCTCATCCCTGATTTTAATGGGATTGCTTTGAGGTTTTCTCCATTTAGCTTGATGTTGGCTATTGGTTTGCTGTATATTGCTTTTATTATATTTAGTTATAAAACTTGAATTCCTGATCTCTCCAATACATTTAACATGAATTGATGTTGTGCTTTGTCAAAGGCTTTTTCAGCACCAATGGCTTATGCTTCAAGATCAATAATCAACAAATGGAACCTCAGCTTCTGTAAGACAAAGGAAACTTTCAATTGGACAAAATGGCAACCCACAGATTGGGAAGATATATTTGCCAACCCTACATCCAATAAATGACTAAATCCAAAATATACGAAGAGCTAAAGAAGGTAGACTCCAGAGAACCAAATAACCCTATTCAAAAGGGGAGTACAGAGCTAAACGGAGAATTCTTAACTGAGGATCCTCAAATGGCTGAGAAGTACTTAAAGAAATGTTCAGCATCCTTACTCATTAGGCAAATGCAAATCAAAATAGCCCTAAGATTCCATCTCACACCAATCAGAATGTCTAAGATCCAAAACTCAGGTGACAGCAGATGCTGGTGAGGATGTGGAGAAAGATGGACACTCCTCTATTGCTGATTGGACAGCAATCTGGTAAAACTACTTTGGAAATTGGTCTGGTGGTTCCTGAGAAAATTGGAAATGGTTCTACCTGAAGACCCAGCTATACCACTACTGGGTATATACCCAACAAATGCTCCAACATATAACAAGGGCACCTGCTCCACTATGTTCAAAGCAGCCTTATTTATAATAGCCAGAAACTAAAAACAACCCAGATGTCCCTCAACAGGAGAATGGATACAGAAAATGTGGTATATTTACACAATGGAGGACTACTCAGACATTAAAATCAATGACTTCATGAAATTCACAGGCAAATGGATGGAACTAGAAAATATCATCCTGAGTGAGATAGCCAAGATACAAAAGAACACACATGGTATGTACTCACTATTAAGTGCATATTAGCCCAAAAGCTCACAATGCTCATGGTACAACCCACAGACCATCTGGATCTTAGAAGGAAGGAAGACCAGGATATGGATGCTTCAGTCCTGCATTGAGGGAGTAACAGGATGATTGTGAGGGGTAGAGGGAGAGGGAGGCCTGGCAAAAAGACACAAGGGGGAGGAAATAAGGGGGGCAGTATCAGAAACTGCAGGCTATGTGAGAGAGGTACAGAGGGTCAGGGAGTCCAACAAAAATATGTAGCAGGAAGGATGAGGAACTGGAGATAGTCACAGGAGGGTCCCAGACATCAGGGAAATATGAAGCTCCCAGGACTCAATGAGAATGACTTTAGCTGAAGTACACAGGGAAGGGGGAGATATAACCTGTTGAGACCAGCTCCAGTAGATAGGCATGCCCCATGGTCAAGGTATGGGGCCACCAACCCACATCAAAGTTTTTAACCCAGAAATGTTCCTATCCAAAGGAAGAACAGGGTCAAAAAGTGAAACAGAGACTGAAGGAAGGGCCAATTGGATACTGCCCAACCTGAGAACATATCTTGTCTGCAGACACCAAACCCAACACTGTTGCCACGATCAACAAGCACTTGCTGACAGAAACTTGGTGTGACACTTCCTTGGGAGGTCTGGCCAGCAACTGACCAATGAATACTTGGAGTCAACCATCAAACTGAGCTCAGAGAACCTGGTGGGGGAGCAGGTGGAAAGTCTGGAGGAACAGACGGGGATTGCAACCCCACTAAAAGAAAAACATAAAACAACAACTGACCTGACCACCCAGTTGTCCCAGAGTGTAGACCACCAACCAAGGAGTGTACCTGGAGGGATCCATGGCTCCAGGCATATGTATAGCATAGGATGGCCTTGCATGACAGTAATGGGAGAGGAGGCCCTTGATCCCAGAGAGGATTAACACCCAGCATATGTGGATGCTGGAGTGGTGGGTTGGGAGAGTATGGGTGGGTGCAGATCACCCTCATACAGGCAAAGTGTAGTGGGGAGGGCAGATGTGGGATGGGGGTTGGTGGAGGGGTAACCGGGAAGTGGGATAACATTTAAGATGTAAACAAATAGAATGATTAATAACAATAAAAAAGAAAATGATTAATCATGATTATATAGGAGTAGAAATCAAGAACCATTTTTGAAAAATTGTTTGTTTTTTAAATATACAATGATTGATAATAAGAAGGTTAAGCATCTAACAGTCATGAAACTCTCTAGAAATTTTATTTACATGGAATATTCTGTATTTGAAATCTTATTGTTTTTAACTATGTTAATAGAGGTGAGATCTGCATAAAGAATTCTTGTGTGTGTGTGTGTGTGTGTGTGTGTTTGTGTAACATTTTAACAATGATTACAATAGTTCATAATATACCACAGTTCAAAGTACAACCAAAAGATCATATCATATATCTTCCAAATTCAGATGTTGAAATTAAACCCCCAGTGTGTCAGTATTAAGAGATTCCACATAGGTAATTAAAATGGTCTTAAATTTGGAAGCCATGAATGGTGTCCATGTCTTTACGGAATGAACTTAAGACCTCTCATCTAATCTCCAGAATTGTGAATACAGTAAAAGGGCATAATATGCAGCAGGAAGGATGGTCTCACCAGAAGCCAACAGTGCTGACACCTTGACTGAAGCATCCACATCCAGAACTAGGAAAGTTTCTGCTCTTCACAACCCAGTGCTACTTTGCGACTGCAGTCAGAACAAAAGCACATGACAACTAGGAATCAAATGCTTTCAAATAAACACCATTTACACCTAAAATAAAGGAAAAGTGAGGTAATAATATTATTTAGAAAAACTATCTCAGTATACCCACTTTTGGCAAATGAATTTGGACTTCTCTCATGATAACCGGGGTTTCAAGGATGCTTTGTGCATTTAAGAGACTAGAATATCTGCATGAGTTTTGATACAAAATTCAAAGTGTATAGTGCATAAAAGTCACTGAAGTATGTTCTTAAGTTTTGAAACACTGATCACCAGAATCATAATCTAATACAAATTCTAATTAAATCAAGTAAGATATGTGTCAACTGATAGAAATAAATCTCTATTATTGTAAATCATTATTATACATTAATTTTATTGTATAATTTTTTTTAAATTATTGTTATATTTTGTGAGGGTGAGGGGAATACATTCCACAACATACAAGAGGTGGTCATAAATTACTTGCAGAAGTCCATTTTCTCCTCCCTCTGTGTGAATCCTGGGAATGGAACTCAAATCATCAGTCCTGATATCAAGCACATCTAACTACTTAGCCATCTTGCTGAACCCAGTTTCATACTACTTATCTTAGTAAATGATCACTTTGGACATATGTCTAACATAAGAGAGACAGCTATTGACTAAACAAGTCTAGATTACCCAACTGCTCAAAACATCCACTTTCACAAATATCCTGATAACCACTGTGCAGAGAAAATCTCAACAGGATGTGTTCAAGTTTGTCAACAAGTGTCAAATAAATTTAATCCTGTTTCAAATAGGAAAAATCCCCACATGTATGTAAAGCAAACTGTGGTATATAATCCTTGTCATCCTCTCTAGCCTCCCTAATTGGCTGCTACCATCTCCTCATTCTACAAAGTCCATCAATTCTTCCTATCTAGAAATAAACAAATAATCCTTCAAGAATTAGTCAATGCCTACTTTTTGTCTTCAGCATTCCTGAAATTACCCTAGCCAGTCTTTATCTCCTGCAGATATGCCTAATTAAAGCATTCCATATGCACCTATTGAATTTTTTTTAAAATGTAATTATTGGTTGCATAGAAACTAGAGGCATAAAGATTTACTCAGCATAGGTCTCTTGCACATTGGTACAGTTTCAGATAATTTAATAGAATCAATATTTTAAAGAAATCAACAACAACAAAAAGTAATGAGATGGCCTTTAAAAACATTCTTTGTTGCATGCAGGTAAAGTCTCTGGGTATATGCCCAGGAGTGGTATAGCCGGATCCTCCGGAAGTGTCATGCCCAGTTTTCTGAGGAGCCGCCAGACTGCTTTCCAGAGTGGTTGTACCAGCCTGCAATTCCACCAGCAGTGGAGGAGTGTTCCTCTTTCTCCACATCCTCGCCAACAACTGCTGTCTCCTGTGTTTTTGATCTTAGCCATCCTGACTGGTGTGAGATGGAATCTCAGGGTTGTTTTGATTTGCATTTCCCTAATGACTAAGGATGATGAACATCTCTTTAGGTGCTTCTCAGCCATTAGATATTCTTCAGGTGAGAACTCTTTGTGGAGCTCTGTACCCCATTTTTTAATAGGGTTACTTGCCTCTCTGGAGTTTAACTATATTCATAGCAGCCTTATTTATAATAGCCAGAAGCTGGAAAGAACCCAGATGTCCCTCAACGGAGGAATGGATTCAGAAGATGTGGTATATTTACACAATGGAATACTACTCTGCAATTAAAAACAATGAATTCACGAAATTCCTAGGCAAATGGTCAGAACTTGAAAATATCATCCTTAGTGAGGTAACCCAATCACAAAAGATCACACATGGTATGAAGTCACTGATAAGGGGATATTGACCCAGAATCTCAGAATACCCTAGACACAATCAGCATATCAATAGATTTCTAAAAAGATGGAAGGAGAGACCCCTGGTCCTGGAAAGACTGGATGTAGGGGAACGCCAGGACAGAGTAATGAGAGGGGGTTGAACGGAGAAAAGAGGGAGGGAAGGGGGCTTATGGGACTTTCGGGGAGGGAGGAAACGGGAAAGGGGAAGTGATTTGGAATGTAAATTAAAAAAATAAAATAAAATTAAATTAAAAAAAAAAATAAATAAAAAAAAAAACATTCTTTAGTGGGGTGCTGTGTGGCTTAGTTGGTTTGATAAAGTGTTTTCTAAACAAGCATAAAGAACTAAATTGAGACCACATAGAAGCTTGGGTACATTAACAATACAATAATTTCAGCACTGAGGAGCAAGAAGCAGGCAGATCCCCAGAGCTCATTAACTGGATGTCCTAGCCATAGTACTGAGCTCCAAGCTTAGAAAGAGGACTTGTTACCAAAAAAATGGAGAAAGGTAGGTGATTACAAACATCAAACACCAACATCCAGCCTTCATACTTATATACACCTTCATGTGCACCCACATGCACATAGACACACAATACACTTACCTATAAACCAATAAAAACTAAAAGCAAATGGATAAAGAAAGGTACTCAAAGGCTAAAACAAGGCTGTTGTTATAATCATAAAGAACCATAGCAATCTCAGTGTAATGGGTACAAATCTAAGATAGGAAGGAGCTTCTGCCATTGTCTGAGGCAGTCCTCTGCCTCTGGAATCAAGATATAACCAGGGATTTATAGAAGGGCAGAGAGTCTTGTTGAAGGAAGAACTTTGGACAGAGTCCTATGTGCCATAGTTAAGTAAGTCTCAGAAGAAAAAAAAAAGCACCAAAATTAAAATAATTTTCAAAACACTTTCAAATTGTCATTTATTTATTAAAAATTGACCATTTAAAGCTATTTTTGAGGAATAACTGTCATTAATAAATATTCTTGGCTCATGAATGCAGAGGAGTAGTCAGAGTTAGTGTGATCTGAAGGAGTTGATAGAGCAGAATCTCTTTGGCAGTTTCATTGTGGCTGTTTCCTGTGTTTTTGAAAAAGAACCACTATTAACTAGGTGAAGAAATGTCTAACAGAAAACTCTGATGCTTTCACAAATTTTACAGTGAGGAACCTCACCCATTTGTTTGAAAAACACTTTACCTTAAAGTCAGTTGAGACTTTCACAGAAAAAAAGACAGAGAGCTAAAGCAAGCTGGGGAATGAGTGGCTTCACATGATACGTGACAATGTCATAAATATGGGGCCAGTACAGTAGGTAGCATCACTGAGCTCTGCAGCTCGCTACAAGCAACTCTGTTTCCACTTTATGACAAGGACTCTTCAGCCATGCCCTCCCATCCTCTCTTACTATTGGAAAATTTCCTGAAAAAAATATCAGTCCCCATTTTCGCCTCAGCAGAGGCTATCCAGAAAATATAATTGAATCTTTCTATGATAAATACTTTCTGCACTGCCTTGAGGGCATCATTTGAAGTTTCTAGGATCATAGTACAGAGTAGTAGTTGTAAATATAAAAGAAAATGCTCTGTGCCTATTTGACCTCAGGACACACCTTGAATGTCATTCCTTTGAAAAATATTTCTTATAGATTGCTTTTATGAATTTCCACATTATTAAAATGAAGCATAGAACAAACATAATCCTCATTATCTAAGAGTTGATTAGATTTCTTTTTATAGGGTCATAATGTACCTTATTTTAGAATATTAACTTTGATAGAGAAAAAGTCAGAAATGCTTTTCAAATGGACTCTGGGTTCTGTATCACAGAAAGATTGCAAGTCAGGATTTTCTATTAACTGTTAAAGATGTAGAAACACAAAATTACTAGAATGTTTGATAAGCAGCATTTTAAATATACTGATAAATGTCTGTGACCTTCCTAATGTGCAGGCATCTTTGTCTTGTTCCCCTGAAAATATTTCATACAAATATATGAAACTGCAAAGCTGTGCATCATTTATTTCAGCCTATTGTCTATTAGGTGTGATATGATAATTGGAAAACCATTGATCTTTAGTGATTACACTGATGCCCTCATGTGCTTCAGAAGGCACCTCTGAGCCAGAGGGGAAGTCTACAAAGCATTAAGTATAACTAGCAAGACAATTTTAATAGAAATGCTTTGCTACAGTAGCTTTGTAATGATAACACATTTCAACTTTAAAAATGAGGCAGATCAGTAGGATTACATTTGCCTCAAAAGGTAGCCAGCATATACAGTGTAAACCATAGAGTCTTCCCTGGCAAGTCAAGGTACTGTAAATAGTAGATAAAAGTCTAAAGTCTTCTCTATGGTGGTAATGGCCACTGATACCTCTCTGTCCATTCATTATGCATTTATCTCTATCTACCATCTATCTATGTATCTGTCTGTCTGCCTACCTGCCTGCCTGTCTGTGTGTCTCTCTGTCTGTCTATTCCATCTACCTATCTGCTATACAAGGGTTTACATAAGCAATGTTGGGCATCTACTCTACCTTAAATACTGGTCTCCACATCATCGTTAGATTTTAGTTTTCTAGTGATTGTACATTTGATTAAATTACATACTTGATTAAATGGCATTCTGTATGTCTGAAACTTTTGATACAGCATTGTCCAATTTGCCTGAGCATGAAAAACCCAAACACAAATAAGGCTCTTGTCACAGTCATCCATCATCCGAGAGTAACAGCTGAGAGTTCTGTACCATCCAAGGCTCTTGTCCCTGTCAACCATCATCCTACAGTAATATATACAAGTTCTGTACCATTCAATGTTCCTACCTCCTCTTAACTCCCACCTTACAAAGAAAAAACATTTAAGACACATTCCTGTAAGAAAGGCTATTTTAGAAGGATTTCAGTTTCTCTTAAAGTAGGCCTGGTATAAATGTCCCCTCCAGCAGTCTCAGAGTAAGCTCATAGGGGAGACAGATTCTGTCCAAATTGATACAGTTTAATGTCCTTCACAGACATTAGAGTCTCTGGTTACAGGATGTCCTGGTTAGAGAGGTGGAAAGCTGCCCCACTTTTCCGTCATTTTTTTATGACTGGATACATTAGCACACCCAAGTGAGTTTGGTAGGTCTATTATGTCATTTGTTGTCCTCAGATTCCCTTCCTCCACTCACAGGAGGGATGCCATGGTGGGTGACTCTCACCATCCAAGCAATCAAGAGTAATTACTTCGTTTGTTCTGCTGGAAATTCTTGATTTTTCCTACATTTCCCACCTCATAAAATAGGCACAGCAAAGAGAAGTGGCACTAATTACAGTTTTTGGGCCACTGACTTTTCTACAATACAGCAGAGTCAGTATATATGTCTTAGTTAGGGTTGTTATTGCTGTGATGAAACACTGTGACTAAAGCAACTTGGGGAGGAAAGAAAAGGATTTATTTTGTTCACAATTACATAAAACAGTACATAGAGAAACCAGTGAATATCATTCTCTTTGTTTCTTACCCAGAAACATCAAGTCACCCAGAAAAGTGTGACATGAAATAAACCTATGGTCTCAGTTAATTTGGGTTGCTCTAACCAAAATGCCACAGACGGGACAGATTATTCACCACATGGATTTATTTATTTCTCTCTATTCTGGTGATTGACAAGTCGCAAGTGGGTGTTCTCATTGTATCCACATTTGGGAACAGAAGAAATAATCTCTGCATCCTTTAAGAAGGGCTTTGCCCCGATGATCTAATGATCTTCCCAAGGCTTCACCACTCATATTGTCACCTAAATAGTTAGAATTCTAACATAAGCTTTGAGGGAAGACAAGAAGTCTCAGAAGCATCTATGGTGTTTGAAGTGCTGTACTGGGGCCCACCAGTCTGATTAACAACCCTCCAGGTGGTTCTGAAGCACTGAGTTTCAAACAATCAGCCTTATAGAAAACCCGCTCTTCTGGCTCCCAACCACTCTCCAGTGATTGACTTCTGAAGAACACCCGAGAACACGGGAAGGAAGATTGGAAAAACCCTCCTCTCCAGAAGGGGTGTTATCAGTTGTTGACTCAAAGTGTGTTGAGTTGGCATGGAAAGTTTGGCTCAGTATTTGCAGTTAACTAACTTAAACTTCATAGACAAAATCTTTGCTGTAAACTAAACTCATACATCCCACATTTAAAATGTAATTTAACATGACATTGTAGATATGTATTAACTATAGCTATATATTATATCTTCCAAGAGAAAAGAGAGGTAAGTATAATTAGAAAGTGATATTTCTACTTAAAACGCCCTCACTAAGAATTGTAACCTGCAGAATGATCCAGAGTGACACCGGTTTCATTCAATCTAGTTCAGGGGCCTCTTCAGTGGAACAGTTTAAACTGTAGTAAACATCAGTAGACGTGAAAGCCAAAATGGCCTGATGCTTCTGGAGTTCATTTTGCCTGGTGAAAATCTCACTGGGTTAATTATTATAATGAATCTAAATACTGTGCAGCTGTGGAGAAAGGTCTAATTAATTTTAAGTGTACAAGTTCTCTTAAAATTAAATTTTAAACAGTAAGACTTCAACCTTTAGTAGAAATCTGGGATATTTGTATTTTGAAAGAAAAGATGCACATCATGGGTGTTCAAATTGTCTCTATTATTAAACAGAATAATGAGAAGGGAACATATTTAGAGGCCATACAGAAATCCAAACCAATTTTAATACTAAAATTTTCTTTATTTATCCCTTGATTCTTTCATCATTGATGCTTTTTTCAAGTGTGCAATGAGTAGAATCTCTGCATCTGACTTAAGGTGTCCTTTCATTCCAATGTTTCTCTATTAGGGTTTTTTATTTTTATTTTTATTTTTTTGTCCAGATAACTTGTCTACAGGAGAAAGTCGGGTACTAAAATTGCCATCTATTAATAGATTGAGATTAACCTGTTCCGTTAAATCCAGGAATAAGTTTTTATGAGAATCAAACATGGTTGAGCAAGGGTCTCTGGGAACAAGACATTGAGTCCTTCCAGCACATGCCAAAGAATGGTATATCCAGGTCCTATGGTACAGTCATACTTTAGTTCCCTGAGGACTCTGCACACTGACTCTGAGAATGACTGCCCAATTTATATATTGTCAACACTTAGCTCAGGTTTTGTTTTTTTTTTTTCCTCTATACCCTCACTGCCTTTCTTCTGCATTGCTTAGCCATTTAACGGGAGAAAGATGAAGTCGCAACTTTGCTTTAATTTATGTTTCTCCAATCACTATGAATGTGGAACATATTTTATGGTATTCCTTAACCATTTTAATTTCTTTTATTTAGGAGTGTCTGTTTAGACCCTTAAACCTATTTTCTATTTGGGTCACTTGTTTCATTGACTCTTTGGTGTTTTGTTTTGTTTTGTTTCGGTTTGGTTTGCTTAGCTTTGGTTTGATTTGGTTTAGATTGCTGTTTTCTTGTTTGGTTGTTGTTGTTGTTTGGTTTGGGTATTTAGCTACTTTTATATCCTGAACATTAATCGTCTCAATCATCTCTTGGTTGTATAGCTGGCATATTATATATGTGTATAATACATTAGAAATATAAATATAATATGTTTTTCCTATTTTGTGATTTTTTTCATCTTTACTCAATGAATTGTTTCCCTAGCTATTAAACAGCTTTTCATTTTTAATAGGTCCCACATATCTTCCATTGGCCCTAATTCTGGGGTAAATGGAATACTGTTTAAAAAGTTCTATCTTATACCTGTATCTTGTAATGTGTTGTCTGTTTTCATCTAGGAGTGTTAGTGTTACCAAGTTCAAAGTAAAGCCTCTTTTAGTACACTTAGATCTAATTTTTGCACAGACTGGTAATACCATTGTAATTCCATTGTTCCATATGTGAGCATACAGTTCATCCAGCCCCATTTGTTGAAGATACTGTCTTTTCTCCAATGTATGTGTTTTTCCCTCTTTGTTACCACTCAGATTTCTAATATGAGTACTTATGTCTGGTCTTCCACTTTATTTCATTGGTCTGCATGTCTGTCTTTGTGCCAGCACCATATTGTGTTTATTGATATGTATCTATAATATACATTGAAGTCTATAATACCAATTCTTCTAGTACTTTTTATTTTACTCAGTATTGTTTTCATTAACCATGGTCTTTGTGGTTTCATATGAATTATAGAGTTTTTCTTTCAGTTCTCTGAAAAAAAATTGTAAGCACATTAATTGGGATTACACCTAATCTGTCAGATTTTTTTGTTGTTTTTTTGTAGAATAGTCATTTTCAAAATTTAATTCTAAGAATCCATTAACATGAATGTCTCTCCAATTTTAGATTCGTTTTCATTGTCTTTATGATATTTTCATTGTAGAGCATTCAACTTCTTAGTAGCATTTAAGGATTTTTAAGGGATCACTAGAGGGTGTAATAAGAAGGAACAAAGTGATATAGTTCTATTATAATTTAAAATATATAAATATTACAAATAAATACTCAACTATTAAATATCCTATTGTATTACATTTTACAAGCAGATGTTGATTATATATACACCCATTTTTTTTCCAGTATTGGAATGGATGCAATAAACCAGGACCTGTGATACCCATTCATTTATTCGTGGGTTTTGTTCATAAATAAGTCAAAAATTTCCTTAATAATATGTGTTGGTAAGCCAGGTAGTGATGGTGCACACCTTTAATCCCAGCACTTGGGAGGCAGAGGCAGGCAGATTTCTGAGTTCGAGGCCAGCCTAGTCTATAGAGTAAGTTCCAGGACAGCCAGAGCTACACAGAGAAACCCTGCCTTGAGAAAAAAAAAATATGTGTTGGTAAATGGTCATTTGTGTGGAATGTAGGCTTGCAAGCACAAACATTCTAAATATCCCAGAAACTGTATAGTTTAATTCAGCTTTAAAATATTACAAAAGCTGTTTTATTTGTGTTATTTGTTTTCTTGAATGCTTGAGTTCTTACATATTCTGGACACTTAACTGCCTGGTAGATGTACAGCTAACAAGGATGTTTACCATTCATGGGCTTCCTCTTCATGTCAATGATGATGTTCTTTGCTACAAAAAAACACTTTGATATTATTAGATTCCATTCATTAATTTCTGGTCTTAATGCCTGTACTACAGAGGTCCTGTTCAAAGGTCCTTTTCTGTGCCAATGAATTCAGGCATATTTATTTTGTACTTTTTCTTCTACCAGATTCAGGATTTCAGCTCTTATGTTGAGACCTCGATGCATATGTGCAGTGTGTAAGAAAGATAAGAATCCATTTCATTATTCTACATGTCCCTATGCAATTCGACCAATATCGGTTTTTGAAGATGTTATCTTTTCTCCAGTAAATTGTTGGCCTCTTCATCAAAAATCATGACTAGAGGAATGCTTACATGTCAGTCATAAATTTTGTTCCATTGATCAATGAATTTGTTTTTATATTTGTGCCATGCACATTAATTACATAGTACTGGTATAATTTAAATACAGGAATAACAATACCTCTAGCAGTTGTTTATTGTTCAAGATTTTATATCTATGGCTATCCTGAGTCTTACACAGATTTCTGTTCATTTTTATGTATTGATGATCTATTAAAAATATCCAGGGAACAGAAACAGCTTAGAAAAATGGACTATGAGCCCAGAAATCTACAATAATTAATGGCCTGCCAAGACATGACTACTAGTAGAATAGAGGCATAGAATTCACGAGAGAAATTGAGCACTTTCTGGTTGGATTTAAGTACACAAGATGAAAACCATACCTGACACTCTTGTTGCACCAAGAAACCTATGGTTAAATAGGTCATAGAAAGTAGGGAGAATATGCTCCTAATATTCTGCTAAATGGACACAGTATTGAACAGACTCCCAAAGAGTTATCATTAAATCCATAGATTAAAACATCACATAGAAATCATCAAGAAGCTTCTGTGTGCCATAGATGGTGATTAATACAGATAACCGCAAGTGTCTAAGATGTTAAAAGTACTGTGCAATGGTCAGCACTATATTTAAAATATACATCACACCCTCATCCCAAGGTTCAGGAATCACTGTACCATCAGAAAGACTGTAGGACCCACAAGCAGTAGATGGTGACATTTAAACACAGCAAGTAAAGTGGATATATGAGCTCAGCAGTTGTGATAGTATATACAGAACATACACCACAGGATGCCAGAGCAAATCCTAGCATTGGGAAGGGAAGTAGGCATGAAGTCCCACTCCTAGATAAAGAGTGGCAATTATAACAATGAAATGAAAAAAAGGGGTTGGATTTCTTCTAGACTTTAGCCCTTGCTAAGTCTATCAGGTTCCAATAGAAGCCATACGTTCAAGAAGATATAACAGCATAAACTATACTTTACTGATAAAGAGAGTAGAAAGAGACACAATGCTGAGTAGTTGGCGAAGAGAGGTAAATCTTTGAGGACATAAACAGTTGGATAAAATCAAAACACATCGTAAATTTTTCAAAGAACTAATATTTCTTTGGTATTTTTTTTCTTTTATTGGATATTTTCTTTATTTACATCTAAAATGTAATCCCCTTTCCTGGTATCCAGTCCCGAAAACCCCTATAACATCCCTCAAAACCTCTGCTTCTATGAGGCTGTTCCCCTGTCAACCCACCCACTCCTGGATCACTGCCCTGCCATTTTGCTATGCTGGGGAATGGAGCCTTCAAGAGACCAAGGGCCTTTATATTGATGCCTAATGAGGCCATCCTCTGTTGCATATGCAGCTGGAGCCATGAGTCGCTCCATGTGTACTCTTTGGTTGGTAGTTTAGTTACTGGGAACTCTAAGGGGTCTGGTTGGTTGATATTGTTGTTCTTCCTATGTGGGTGCAAACTCCTTCAGCTCCTTAAGTCCTTGCTGTAAATCCTCCTCCCCATGCTCAGTCTGCCTCTGTATTTGTCAGGCTCTGGCATAGCTTCTCAGGAGATAGCTATATCAGACTCCTATAAGCAAGGACTTTGTGGCATCCACAATAGTGTCTGGATTTGGTGACTGTACATGAGATGGATCCCAGGTGGGGCAATCTCTGGCTGGCCTTTCCTTCAGTCTCTGATCCACACTTTGTCTCTGTATTTCCTCCCCTGTGTATTTTGTTCCCCCTTCTAAGAAGGACTGAAACATTTGTTCTTGCTTTTCTTGAGCTTCATGTAGTCTTTGAATTGTATCTTGGGTATTCTAAGCTTTGTGGCTAATATCCATTCATCAGTGAGTGAATACCATGTGTGTTCTTTTGTGACTGGTTTACCTCACTCAAGATGATATTTTCTAGTTCCATCCATTTGCCTAAGAATTTTATGAATTCATTGTTTTTAATAGCTGAGTAGTACTCCATTATGAAAATGTGCCACAATTTCTGTATCCATTCTCTGTTGAAGGACATCTTGGTTCTTTCCAGCCTCTGACTGTTATAAACAATGCTGCTATGAACACAGTGGAGCATGTGTCCTTGTTATATGTTGGAGCATCTTCTGGGTATTTTCCCAGGAGTGGCATAGCTGGGTCCTCAGATAGTACTATGTCCAAGTTTCTGAGGAACGGCCTGATTTCCAGAGTGGTAATACCAA
Organism: Tokudaia tokunoshimensis; assembly: GCA_036184795.1. Classification (NCBI taxonomy): domain Eukaryota; kingdom Metazoa; phylum Chordata; class Mammalia; order Rodentia; family Muridae; genus Tokudaia; species Tokudaia tokunoshimensis. The sequence continues at coordinate 80,957,750 of BTHU01000013.1, forward strand.
CTTGCAATCCCACCAGCAGTGGAGGATTGTTCCTCTTTCTCCTCACCAGCATCTGCTATCATCTGAGTTTTGGATCTTAGCCATTCTGACTGGTGTGAGGTGGAATCTCAGGGTTGTTTTGATTTGCGTTTCCCTGATAACTAAGAATATTGAACATTTCTTTAGGTGCTTCTCAATCATTCAATATTCCTCAGTTGAGAATTCTTTGTTTAGTGCCATACCGCATATTTAATAGGGTTATTTGATTCTCTGGAGTCTATTATCAACAATAAAAGAAATTCTTGGGAAATCACTTCCATGACCTCAAGCTTAACTACAGAGCAATAGTGATTAAAAACTGTATGTTACTGGCACAGAGACAGGGACGTAAATGAATGAAATAAATTAAGACCAGAAATGAACTCACACACCTATGGTCACTTGATCTTTGACAAAGGAGCTAACACTATCCAGTAGAAAAAAAAAAGACAGCATTTTCAACAAATGGTGCTGGTTCAACTGGATGTCAGCATGTAGAAGAATCCAAGTTGATCCATCCCTATCTACTTGTACAATGTACAAGTCCACGTGGATCAAGGACCTCCACATCAAACCAGGTACACTGAAACTAACAGAAGAGAAAGTAGGGAAGAGACTTGAACACGTGGGCATAGGGAATTTTTTCCTGAACAAAAAGAACATCAAGGGCTTATGCTCTAAGATCAAGAATTGACAAATGGGACCTCATAAAATTGCAAAGCTTCTATAAGGCAAAGGATACTGTCAAGAGGACAAAATTTCAACCAAAAGATTGAGAAAAAATCTTTACGAACTCTACATCAGATAGAGGGCTAATATCCAATATATACAAAGAATTCAAGAACTAATTTTTTAAAAATGTTAGAAGCATTGATCTGAGGATAGTGTCAGTGACTAAAGCAATTTCTACAGAAGTGTGGAGTGTGGAGTTTAGCCTCCCAGAACTATATGAAATCAGATAGGGATGGAAGCCCACCTGGAAAAAAATTCCCTGGAACATATTTACTAACTATATTAGCAGAATCTGCTCACTTTGAATTCAATGAGAAACTATGCCTTTGTAAATAAACTGGAGAACAATCATACACATACACACACAAATACACAGAAACAGAGACATAGACAGAGACAGAGGGAACAAGTGAACAAGAAAGAACATATGCATACATAAACATGATTGCAGGTAACAGAATTGAATAATTAAAGATTTTGATAGCTTAATTTAAAACTTATCTTTATTAAAATAGATAACATGAGAGATTCCATTTATACTTTTAAGTTTTATCTCCTGTCTCTGTTCAAATGTTAAACTAGGTTTTGTTAAGAATTTCTAAATTTTGTGTCTGGATTTATGGGTACTGCTTACTTATTCCCATTGCTTTTCTGGATCAATATGGAGGTGATAATTGAATAGAAACTATATGAAATCAAAAAGGTTCAAAATTTCCTGGAGTTCTCATTTTTTTTGCATGTATACCATCTGCTAAATCAGTGGTTCTCAATGTGTGGGTCTTTGGGGTGAGCCTGAATCACATATCAGATATTTACATTACAATTCATAACACTGACAAAATTAAATCTATAAAGTAGCAACAAAATACCTTTATGGTTGGTGTTTACCACACATGAAGAATTGTATTAATGCATTGCAACATGAAGAAGGTTGAGAACTACTGGGCTAGACTACAGTATCTACTAAACATCTCCATGGTTATACAGTTGGACATTTTACTTCTATTTGAATTGCATGTGAACAAGAGAAAATATGTTTTCACATGTTAATTTTCTATTAAATCCTGTGAGTAACTCATATTAGTATGTGGCTCTATAGTGTCATACTTCCTCAGAATGGAATATTGCATATGTTCATCCTGACTCCAACAGTACATGAAAAGGTAGTCATCAAATGAAAAAATTATCATCGTATCTTGACAACTTTAGGAAGTATCTGAGCTTTGGGTAGAGTTATATTGACAATCTCCTAGCCGTCAGACAAAAAGAAAGATTATTAATCCTTCTACTTTTGTAACCAAGAAATACTCATCATCTATGCTTTTTTACTTTAGAATTTAGAGAGCCTACCCTGAAATTCTAGAAATGTTTTTAATTCCTAAGAAATATCTTTGACTGGTTAGGAAAGGTCCTCTGACCCAGAGATAGTGTTTGTGTGCTAACAAGCAGCAACAATGTTGTCTGGCATGAAAATCATATGTGATGATATTTTTCTCACTCTCACAGGAAAACCTGAGACCTTGACTATGAGGAGTTGAAGAAACAGGAAGACAGAAATCTCCTGAAAAAGGTTCAATCCCTGCTGTTTCCATGAATTAAGAGAGCATCAAGAAACCAGGACAAACATTGGTACCAATTATGGACAATCCAGGTAAATTATCCATGAGATGAGTCACATGAGAGAGGTTTCCAGAATCTTCACTGGTCCGGAAAATTGCTCATACATAGAAGGAAGTTGGAAGTCCTCAACAACACAGTTAGACACAAAGGGAAGTTTTTAGTTCAACATTAGGTAATTCCTATTGAAAAGAAATATCTATACAGTGGAAAAGATTCTTTGGATTCTACATTTGGATCTCTCCACAAACATTTTTTACATATATTTTGCTAAACTGGAACAATTAAGATCGCAGTGCAAATACAGGTCTCTCTTCTGATATATGAGGGTGACAGCATATCAACCCATGTCCCAGTAGGATATATTTCAAGAATAAAATAAGGGTGAGCTGCTGCACCCCTGGAATAGGCTAAGTCCTTGCATCCAGGCCTCTAGACCTCCTCCCACTGCTCTGTCAATTACTATTCATACAGCAGGCTGCTTCATTCCATGCCTGTTTTCCATGCTTTCCTGTATAGTCAAGCACCATCTAACATCATTGTCTGTATTCTCTGGAATTACTTCAATCCCCGCAAAATACTAGGTAAATATGAGACAAAAATATACTTTTAGATTGAAGTTAATGCAAGAGTTTTTGTATTTGTCATTTTCATGACTGTGATACAAATTATTTGCTTATTTTTCTTTTTCTCAAAATAGAAAGCTGGCAGTCTTGGATCTGAATGGACAGGAGTAAGTACTCTAAATCTAAACTCTAGTGGGAAAGAGAAATTGTCTGATGCTGCTTCTAAATGCATTGCCTATAACTTTTAGAGTTCTTTTCCTTTATATGCATTCTCTACTCAATTTACTTTCACATATTTTAAAGATTTTTTCCCACAAAGAGGAGATCACACATCTGTGTGATGTATACAAAGAGTAGATCTAGGAACTAACTTTTAAGCACCTTAATAGATGCTAGTAGAGAATGAATAGAAAAAATAAGGGCTGAAGTTAGTGTACAATACTCATCATATTTCATGACCTTCATAGATAGGAACCTCTTAAGTTTACATCTCTGTTTAAATTATGTAACTTGTGAGGTTTTTGTCTTGATATCCTCCACCAAAATAGTTTCCATAGAAAAAAAGCAATCTTTGTCAAATTATCTATTCCTTTTAAAATCAATAAACTTGGAAAAAATGTAAAACAGAGGAGAATGCTTTTCATGACTACCTCTAGATTCTTAGCTGTCAAACTAGTGATGTTTAGCATGTATTCTACATAAGACACACATGATCAGAGGGGAAAGTCAGAACTCTGAGTCCCAGTTTTTGATGTGAGCTACTTCAAGGACAGAAGGTGCACTGAATGGTAATTGCAAGGTCTTCATTTAACTTTCCTGTGGGATTCTCCTATGTCCAAAAGGCACAGGGATTTCAATAAGCTCTGGGATCTGACAGTACATTTTTTATCTTTTAACTGAAAAAGAAAAATAATAAGGTAGGGATGTCATGGCATTGGTATTTGAAAGTGATAGTTTTCCCTGTGTCCACCTAAAAGTAGCATTCAGAGAGCTCACATTATTAGCTTCCTAGGGTTAAATCTTGCAGAAATGCATCTTAAGCTTATTAAATACATGCTGTCATACGAGGTAGCCATGTTATACTTTAGAGGCCTTAGAAAAGCAGAAACTGAATAGCTATTAATACCAGCAAAGAAGGGTCATATTCTACTGCTGCTTGACATTCACTTACAATGAATTATTGAAGGGCCATAGGAGATTCTGTATGAATGAGTAGCAGCCATATACATTCAGACAATCTAGGTCTGGGTGACCTGTTACTGGTGATTTCTGCTTCAGACACACAACCTAGTAACATCTGTACTAATGATATCTCCATAAAAAGGATGTTGAATGAAGTGCCTGACATCTGAGAATCATAGCTATAATCATATGCTAACCAGTGTGTGGACTATATAAATCCTCTTATGAATGTACTGACTCCTCAAATTCATAGACTGAAGCTATATCTACCAGCAATTGTATATATGATTTTAAAGAAGGAATTGGTATTGAGTAATGACCTAAATGGGAGGGGTGGTCGGGAGACCTGTGTTGTTATCTTACAGGATGCTGAGAAGTAGAAGAGAAATCAAGAGAACATCCACAATGAAAATGACACAGTGAAAGAAGAGAGGCAGGTAGTTCTAGGTAAGCAGATGACAAGAGCTAGAAAATGCCAAATTTGCGCAAAGCCTGGCCAAAGTCTCTAGCCTCCAGAATATGAGAAACAAATTTTCATCATTTAAGAAATCTGATCCATTGTTCTTTGTTGGGACATTCGGAGCTGGGGATTATAAATTTTTACCTATATTATAAAGCTCTTTTTCTTGTTCTTGACACCATCCACGATTCCAAATTCTCTATTTACTCCTAAGCTGGTCCTTTGACTTTATAGCTCAAGATTCCTGATGGATGTTTTTGTCTCTCTTCCAGTGAAGACTTAATTTCATACCCATCTTCCCAACACAGCTGCCAAACTTCTGCAGTAAGTATGTTGCAGATGAATAGTCACTAAGCTTCTAAGATAAACTCAGAGACCAAGAGGTTAAACACAGGCCCCCAACCTTCCTCAACTGATGCCATTTCATGTTCAGATTACCACATATTATTTCACTGAAGTATCTTTTTATCCCATTACTTTACTTTTATTCACTTTACATCCCAATTGTTGCCTACCTCTTCCCATTGCCGCCTGACACAACCTTTCCCTCATCCATCTCCTTCTTCTCTGAGAAGGAGGAGGCCCCTCTGGGTATGAACCCACTCTGATACAGCAAGACACTGTAGGACTGGGAACATCATCTCCCACTGTAGCCAGATAAGGCATCCCTGTTAGGGTAACAAGAACCATAGTCAGGCAACAGAGTCAGGGACAGCACTTCTCCAGTTATTTGGGGACCCGCATGAAGGCCAAGCTGTATATCTGCTACATATGATTTGGGGGGCCTAGGTTCAGCCCATGTATTGTTTTTAGTTGGTGGCTCAGCCTTTATGAGCCCCCAGGGATCCAGGTTAATTGACTCTGATAGTCTTCCTGTGGAGTTCCTATCATCTTCTGGTTCCTCAATCCTTTCCCCAAGTCTTCCACAACATTCCCCTATATCTGTCTAATATTTATCTGTGGATATCTGCACCTGTTTCAGTGAGCTGCTAGGTGAAGTCTTATATGGAAAAACGCTCTATGAACAATAAACTAGAACAAGTTTAAATGACTATTCTAATGCATTGCACTGCAGTGTCAGAAATGAGAAATTTGGTGTAAAAATAACAGATTTGAGTTTTACTGTTTTTGAAATGATATTGTTCTTCATCCATCAAGTGTTTTTTGATTGTCTGTCTCTCTGTTCTTTTGAAGACATCATCCAGTCATGTAATCTCTCCATGTGTAAGGCAATAGTAACTGTCTCCATCATCTAGACAAACAGTATCCTTGGAATTGGTTAGGGTTTCACCTACTGTGTCTGGTTAGCTAAACTGATTCGTGATAGAACCCCCAATTTTGTAAATATTAGATGCCAAACAATTTAGTGCACTTCAGAAAAATATATATAATGTTATAAAATTATTTGACCCTTGAAAGATAATCACATGACATTTAACATAGAATAAGTGATCATTTTGGAATGCCTCTGAACCACTAAAAGCAATAAAAATAAAACTGACTCACAGAGAAGTACCTATAATATATCATTTCATTCTTAAGTTAAATGAGCGAAAATGTGCTCTTAGGAGTTACTGATTCCGAGAAACAGTACTCAGAAGTCACATTTTCAGGCACTAAGAGAATTTATGTGATTGTCTTAGAAAGTGTTTAAACTTTCTTGAAGCAAATGTTTTAGGACCAATTATATTACATATAATCCTGAAGTCAATTCTGGGACTTCAAAACATGTTTTATTAGTGAATGTGATAGTTGAAAAAAAAAAAAACTCTGCTAATATCCTTGTCATCACTGATGTGTCTTTCAGTATTTAATACAAGAATGCTAGTCATCATTGATGCCTCCTTTAATTGCCATGTAACTGGAATCTTAAAGCAATCCCTCTAATGTACTAATTGTAGCTAGGTTTGTAATTGAAGAGTATTATCTTTAATCTACATGTTGCCATCTAGGGCAACCTGAGTTGAGAAGTCCATTGGGAAATTAGTGTATGGACTGACATCTAGTACCTCTGTGTCCCCAGCCTATCTTTTTTTTTTTTTTTTTTTTTTTTTTTTTTTTTTGGTTTTTTGAGACAGGGTTTCTCTGTGTAGCCCTGGCTGTCCTGGAACTCACTCTGTAGACCAGGCTGGCCTCGAACTCAGAAATCCGCCTGCCTCTGCCTCCCAAGTGCTGGGATTAAAGGCGTGCGCCACCGCCGCCCGGCCCCAGCCTATCTTTATCCCAAAAGTCTCCTCTAGAGTTTCTAATATGCAGCAGCAAATTTCCAATTTTCAGGGAGCAAGAAACTTCCATACTAGTGGAAGATCACTCCAAAACTGGAATAGCAATTCTTCTGCCATATCTGTGTATAGAAAAGAGTTATGGGCTGCCATATTCTGTCCTTGGTGCCAAGGACAGGCAGATTTACCCATTAAAAGACACATGGTAAAATCACATGGTGAAAGTATGGGAGATGATATTTAAGAGCTTCCTTAGAAAATAAAGTATTACACAGCTGTCATATTTTTAAGTTCATCTTATAATATCATTATACAGAGTAATATAATAATAATTTATGATGTATTTCATGGCCAGTTTCTTTTGAATCAAGTGGTTATTGATATGTTCACTTTATAAATGAATATTTTGACTTCACATACAGATATGTAGAAACAATGGTGTTTTAATATGCATTTAAATAAGACCTAAATCCATCCAAAAAGTGTTAAAAGTCCACTAGAAATATTGGCCTATTGAAATTACAGTATAGTATGACTTTTGTAAACATATTTATGCAAAACTTCTTAGATAATTCCAAGAAGAAAAATAATGGCACCTCATGAGTGAAGACAGATTGTTCTGACAAAATCTATTTCCTGCTGTTCTCTTTGTTCTTCCTAGCTCACACTTAACAATTGAATTAAGTCCTTTGAATTTGATTTCCTTAGTTATTGGTGTCAGTTTACCTAAAGAAAATACCTTAAAGTCAACTATGGAGGTCTTTGACTTTTATCGCTATAATTTGGTGATATGTACAGTATAATTGACAAATATTTAAATTATTAAAATTTGACCAATTATGTAACAAATAGAAATGTAGACATATGTTTATTCAAAGCATTATAAAGCTCTGATATTTATAAGACCATTTTTCAATTTTCTTCTTTGACATCCACAAATCACAGTAAAGGTCATTGCAATGACAGGTCAGTACAATAAAACTTTAACCAAATCAAAAAATAAAAAGTCAAGGGAAGAAAGGCCCTCAAGGATACTCCTAGCATTAAACAAACCCTCAAGTGAATCCACGTTGATGTCTCATAGCAAACATTCTGAGACAATGAAAAATATGCATGAATATTTTCAAATAATTACATATATGACATATTTATCCCCATGTTAACAACCTTCCAAAGAAGAATTATATGTTCAGGCAAATCCTATGTATGTTTCTGGATGGCTAATATTCTGATTACTATTAAAAGCTGACAGAAATGGTAGATAAGTAGATACTGTCTGTCAGCTGAAGTCATTTGTCCCTGTTACAGATACAAACACTGTATCTTAGTCAGTTGCTATGAAGAAACATCATGACCAAGACAACTTTAAGCAAAGAAAGCATTTTACCTGGGGCTTGCTTAAAATGTCAAAGGCTTACTCCACTATCAGCTTAGAAACAAGCTATAAAGCTGCACACTTCATATTCTTTGTTTTGTTTTTATCTGTTTTTTTTTTTTTGGTTTTTTTTTTTTTGAGGCAGGGTTTCTCTGTGTAGCCCTGGCTGTCCTGGAGCTCACTCTGTAGACCAGGCTGGCCTCGAACTCAGAAATCCACCTGCCTCTGCCTCCCAAGTGCTGGGATTAAAGGCGTGCGCCACCACCGCCCAGCTTTTTATCTGTTTTAATAAATTCATTTATTTATTCTTCTCTCTTATATTACATTGTAACCAGTTTCCTCTCCCTCCTCTCCTTCCAGTTCCTTCTTCCATGTTCCTTCTCTCCCAGATCTCTTCCTCATCTATTTTTCTTTGGAAAAGGGCAGACTTCTAGGGATATCAACAAAACATGACATACATACCAAGTTACAGAAAAGCTAGGCACATCCACTCATATTGAACCTGGATGAGGCAAGTCAGTAGGAGAAATGGAGTCCCAAAAGCAGGCAAAAGAGTCAGAGATAGCCTCTGCTCCCACTGTTAGGAGTTCCACAAGAACACCAAGCTAGCACAACTGTAACTTATATGCAGAGGGTCTAGGTCAGGCCCATGAAGGTTCCATGATGGTCAGTTTAGTCTCTGTGAGTCCCTATGAGCCATAGTTAGTTGAATCTCTGGACTCTGTTCTTGTGGTGTCCTTGACTCTTTGGATGCTACCAGTGTTTTTACTTATCTTTCACCATTTTGGCTGTGGGGTCTCTGTATCTGCTCCTTTCAATTACTAGATGATATCTCTCTGATGACAATTACACTAGACTCCCATCTATATCTGTAGCAGAATATCATTAGGAATAATTTCATTGACTTCTTCATCTTCTCCTCTTCTTCTTCCTCTTCCTCCTCCTCCTCCTCCTCCTCCTCCTCCTCCTCCTCCTCCTCCTCCTCCTCCTCCTCCTCCTCCTCCTCCTCTTCTTCTTCTTCTTCTTCTTCTTCTTCTTCTTCTTCTTCTTCTTCTTCTTCTTCCTCTTGTGTTTGATTCTCTCCTATGTCTCTGGGTCTCTGGATTATCCAGCCTCTGAGTCCTGCTCCTTCAGGATCTGTCAGGGCTAGACTCCATCTCAAGACATGGGTCTCAGGGTGTACTAACCAGTCTCTGGCCATTCCCACAATTTCTGTGCTACCTTTACTTCAGCACATCTGGAAGGCAGGAAAATTTTAGGTCAAAGGTTATGTGGCTAGGTTGGTGTCACAATCTCCCCACTAGAAGTCTTGTCCGGTTATAGGAAATGGCCAGTTCAGGCTCCATATTCTTCATTTGTAGGAGTGTTATACAGAACCATCCTCTTATATTCCTGGACATTTCTATTGAATTAGGTTCTAGCTCATCTTCAAGATGACCCTCAATTCCAGTTGTCTCTTCCAGTACTGTCTTCCTACCATTGCTCCCAACACATACCCTCCCCTCCACCTGGACTATCTATTTTTCCTTCTCAGGGAGAGTCATACATCCCCAGCTTAATCCTTCTTTGTTACTTAGCCTGTCTGGGTCTGTTGATTTTAGCATAGCTATGCTTTACTTTACAGATAATATCTACTTATAAGTGATTATATAACATGTTTGTCTTTCTGCATCCAGTTTACCTCACTTAGTAGGATTTTTTCCTAGTTCAATCCATTTGTCATCAAATTTTATACACTCTTCTATTGCTGGTTAAAGTGTAAACTTGTACACTTCCTTTGTAAGTCAATATGGCAGTTTCTCAGAAAATTGGGAATTGATCTATCTCAAGACCCAGCTATGTCACTCCAGGGCATATACCCAAATGATGCCCCATCATATGAAATATACATTTGCTCAACTATGTACATAGAACCTATATTTATCATAGCTAGGAATTGGAAACAACATAGTTATCCCACAACCAAAGAATGGATAAAGAAACTGTGGTACATTTATGCAATGAAATATTACTCAGTTGTTAAAAACAATGAGCTTTGCAGTCTGCTATGCAGTAGGAGATACAAGGAAGCTGGGCATAGTATGACATTTTTTAAACCTCAAAGTCACCCTCTAGAACATATATAGTCCAACAAGGCCATATGTATTTCAACAAGGCCACATTTCCTAATCCTTCACAAATAGTGCCACTTTCTGATGACTAAGCATTCAAATATCTGGAATTATGGGGTCATTCTTATTCAAACATCCATGCTCTGTGAGAATGAAGCAAATCAATAGATTCAATTGCATATTAATATATGTTTACTGTTACATAGTCTCTTCTCTCTGACAAACTAAGAAAAATGATAAACTACTTGATTAAACTGAATGTAGGAAAAACTACCACACAGTTGGTGGAGTACATACACAACATGATATGGGTTCCCTCAAGGGATTTTATTTTTTATAAAATATTTTGTGTAAATTTCCATCAATTGGTAATATAAAATATTCTATTTGTATTGCCATACAATGACACTATATGCATAGCTTATTTTGAACATACTTGGTAGTTTTATCTCATTTACTACAGACATATATTTCCTACTCGTGTCAAAATTTAGAGTAATAAGAAGGTTCCTTCCAGATCATGTTTAGGGCTTAGAATTAATGTGTGTGTATGTGTGTGTGTGTGTGTGTGTCTGTGTCTGTGTGTGTGTGTGTGTGTATCTGTGTGTGGTGTATGCATATGTACACTCAGGCATACCAGAAGAGTGAAAACATCATTGGACATTGTTTTCATGTTACAAAGCACTTTTATATTCACAATTTAATGTGTCAAAGTTCAAGACCACACCTAACCAGTTCATCTTCAAATTAATTTCAGTAAAAATAGAAAGATCCTTATTTCAAATCAAAACAAAAAGAGCCAGTGTGTAGTTTGAGGCGAGAATATTCTTTGCTATTATAGGGTAAATTCTGTTTTCCCATAATACAACATTTTCTTATCTGAAATCTTTTCAAAAGGTAAACTCAGGATGATATTCAAAGTCCTCCTTCATTTCCACTCCACTTACTGCCTGGTTCTCATTCAAGATTCTCTCAGTCCCCTCTTTAAATAATGCCGGCATCATGACTACCTGTTTGCTACTTCTGAACTTGCAAAATGTTCTAAAACCAAGTTCCTTTATTCTTTTATTGTAGCTGCTTTAGTTCCAGCAGTAGGGAGTATTCTAGGTCTGCAGACTAAAGCAGCTAGTGCAATGGAGACATTTGGATTCAGCTCTTCTGTTGTCACTGTCTTTCCGAATGAAGCTGAATATGAAATACACCCCTACCATACTTCCCCATAAAAATATGCTTCCTTAACTCTTGAATCAATAAGTACTCTACACTAGTTACTATTTTACTGTGAAACACAGTCATAATGGTTGATGATATAAATTAAATTCCCAATCCCGAAATAAGATGAAAGAAAAATTGGTTTACAATTCATGTAATTTAAAATGTTTTGCCTGAGGACATAGGTCAGTGGTAGAGCAGTAGATTGGTACTCTACTTGGGATAATTTCTAGAATCACAAATAAACCTATATAAATAAATAATAAAAACTAAATTAATAATATGGTTTATTTCCTTACATAGTGTTGAAATTAAGTGTGACTCTATTTTCAGAAACAGTAGAACCCAGGAAAAATATTCAAGGACAGAACATCAGTGGGAATATAAGTAGTTTTTTGCAGATTGGGCATTGTGGAGTCACATACTGACTCAAAAACATATGCATACCTATGTAAAAAGATTCTCATTTAGTTAGTCTTTGTATCTGAATTAATTCACTCTTCACTGCATAAGAGTTATTACCACACAATTTCCCTATTGAAAAGCTCTATTTCATTGAAATAGTGATACTGGGGATTTGACCTACATCTGAATTATTTGTCATGAACATTATGTCCTTGGAGTATCTATTGAAAACCCAGTACACATATTGGTGACTCTGGCAACATAAACACTTACTAATAGTCATCAAGCAAGGGGGTGTAAACACTCATTCAGCAACTGTGCTTTAGAATCTGTCAATCATCTGTCTTCTATCTATCTGTCTATCATCTATCAATTTACCTATCATCTATGTATCTATCTACTTATCTATATCTCTTTATTCTTTTCCTTCTTCTCAGCCATTGGTCCTTTCTTCCCTCTTCCTCTCTACAAACTGCTCTGAAATGATCAGATGACTGAAACACCAAGCATTGAAAACATTGCCTCCTAATAATGCAAGCATAATACATTCATATCTTTCTTCACTTCGGTCCCAGCTGCCATTTTTTTCCAGTATTACAGCTTCCAAGAAACAAGATATCAGAAATTTTTTTCTTAACCCTCAAAGGCCTCATTTCAAACCATAGAAAATTGTAACGGATTCATGTGAATGCACAAGCATATTTGGGTGTTTCTTTGTCTTTTGTGGCAGGTAATTACGAATGCCCCAACATTCAGTGCACTGTTCAAAGTTCTTTCTTTCTGCTGCTCTACCCTGCACTTATCTGTGCTACAATGTTCCCTTTATTTTCTTAGTCATATTTAGATGAAGAGCAAAGATGTGAAATTCCAGAAGAATAGGAGCATGTCTACTCTGAGAGAGCATTTAAAATGTAACAATTAAAAACTCCTTTTCCAATTAAAAAAAGAATTAATAAAGAAAGTATTATATGCCAATTAAATAATATTAGAGATTAAGAATGGAATAAACATATAATTTAAATAACAGATATGAATCTATAGAACACTATGCTAAAAGAAACAAGATAAGCATGCACAGAAAATTAAAATATAAAATTAATCATATTTATATGTGTTTCTTTGTTAGATTTATTTTTTTATTGCTAAAGCAAATTCCTGTAGAAAGCAATTTATTTGGGATCACAGCTTTAGAGATCTTACTCTTACTCCATCATCAGTTGTCCCCTGATGTGAACCTGTGATTAGAGGGAAGCATCATGTACAAAAACAGGATTGGCAAAGCTGTTCATTCTAGTGGAGCCAGGAAGCAGCAGGAAGAAGTGAAGAAGAGTTCACAGGCAGATATGCTCATCAATTGCTCTTCAGGATTTACTTTCTCCAGACTGGTCCAAATTTCAAATTTCCACAATGTAATAAAGTCATCAAATCGTCAATCATTTAGTGAGTTAATACACTGATAAAGTGAGAGTCCTTAGCATCTACTCACCAATTAATGATCCCATTAGCTGGAGACCAAGTCTTCAATGCATTAGAAGGAGAAACATTATACTCAAACAAGAATAATAAAAACTCAAAAATGTTTAACTAATATAAAAAGACTAGAAATATGAAGTTCAAAATGTGTTTAACTAATATAAAAAGTATAGAAAGATAGATCCCAGGAGGTTGGAGCACAGGTGGCAATGTTGATCAGAGATTATAAAGTCTCAGGTAGGATACAGCTACATTAATACAGTCAATAATAAATGTAGCATATTTTACCTGTATGTGTGGTTTGTATGATTTGTGGTGACTATATGTATGTCCCCATATTTGTGGACACAAGTCTGTGTAGATGTATGAATACATCGTAACATACCCTCAGACATTATTGGGGCTCCAGACTTTAGTACAACAAACTCCATAATGAAAGTACCATTCCAGCCATAAATCTCAGTGAGTAAACAGCACCACTTGCAAAACGAAAACCAAAGTCCTAATGCCTCAAAGTTCACAGATCTCAGAAAGTCTCAAAATATAATAGCCTTGCTTTTAAGTTTCTGTAGCTCTGTTTCTGGATAACTGTTCTTGTTAACTGAAGTATGTCAACCTAGTATATAATATTTGTGCTTAAATCTTACTCTGAAAATGTCTTTGGGCTACAGTGGGATACCAATTTCATTTCCAGGTAGTTAATAAAGATTTTCTAATGGCTTAAAACCATTTCTGGGTGGTTTTCTCTGGTAGATACACCAGAACACTTCTCAAGATCCCACCATGATCACAAAAGACCCCACTTTGAGACAGCTGGAGTCTCAGAGCCCTTCAGAATATGGATGAATGCAATGGTCAAAGGCCTCCTCCTAAGAGGACCACAACCTGAAAACATTCCCAGGCCCCAGGACTCCTGATCAATGGTTACCTAATGTTTTGGAGTCTGACACCTCTACACTGTAAGGAAACAAATTCAAAAATCACCTGGGCTGTCACCTCTGGTAAGTTTGCCTGTGGTGCCTTCTGTTTAGGATAAACAAAAGACAGGTTTGATGTAGCTAATGGAATCCATGCAAGACATCACTGGCTCTCCTGGTCTATTTAGGAATATGACTGTGCAATGGCCTGAAGCAGTTCTCTTTACTGTGTATCTCTGCCTCTTTGTGTGTCTTTCTCTATGTTTCTGTCAGTTCTGTTGATTAGAGAAATATCTAAAATGGAAGGGGGAATGATCCGTCCCAAAAGCTGCTGAACACAGGACCTCCTGCAGTTTCACAGACTGTAAGCTTCAGTGCTGGCACCCCTTTAGGTGGTGGCACTGACTGCTACTGTTACTATGGTTACACAAGTGGCAATGGCAGGCATGAACTCCCTTGGCTCAAAGAAGAGTTTTATGCATGAGGAAAGATATGCCTGTGTCTCACACAGAAATGTTTCTGTTAAATAATTACCCCCATTTTGGGTGGCCCACTGATGGATCAAGCCATCTGAAACATGAAACCCTGGCCACCTCAATGAGTTTCTCTGTATTGACCACTTGACTTAATCTGGTGTGAGACCATTCCTGGTTTAAGGCTTGTACCTTACTGTTGGAAACCAGAATCCTTTTGGCTCTGCGGGTCACCAAGAAAATTGCCAAAAGTGTTTTCTCAGCTCTACAACTCCCATAGTCCTTGCTTGTTTTGTCTTTTGTCTCCTGCTCACATTGACCTCAATGGTATTCACCTGGCTTTCTGCATCTCAGGAGGTATTAGCTGAACAGTCATAGTACTGGATAGATTATAGATTGAATGCCCTTCTTATTACCAGTAGACCCAAGGCAGCAAGGGCAATGGAACACAGTAGGCCCACCATAACTATTGGGTTTAGATCAATCTTACCTTTAGGGGGTCCAAGGACAGAGAAGCAATGCACCTGTCATTATGGTTTCTCATGTTCTTCATCTGGGTGTGGTGGATCACAGGAGTGACACTTGGTCATTGTCATTTGGGGTCAAGATTTTCTTTACTGATATGAAGAGTCAGCAGGCTGGAACTTGTGGTTAGGCTCAGGCACAGTCAAGGGTACAGCCTCTATAATGCTCTGATTCTAGAGTCCACTGGGTCTTTGTCAAGGGTTGTAAGGACTTATGAGGGAATGGTTAGTAATTTTTATCTTATGAACTCTTTGATATGGGATGCATCTGGCCCTTAGGAGAGACAAGGGATAAGAGTTTGGCCCAAGTGTTGCTAGTTGCAAGGATATACTTTAAAATTATTGCAATTATTAATTACCAGTAGTAGTAGTAATAGTAGCGGTAGTCAGAGTAGTTAGTCAAGGTTGGTCTTCAGAATCAAGGGAAATTGGAATTCTTCTTTAAGAGGCAAGAAGTTTTTGTATGACACTGGGAAAAACTTGATTGTTAATTTCAGGAATAATTAAAAAAAAAAAGGATAACCATGGTCAAAAATAAGAGAGAGAGAGAGAGAGAGAGAAGAGAATACAAAAATATAAGAACTGTTACCATTCTCTGTTCTGTTTGTCTCCCTGACTAACTGTTTCTGGCTCTGGCTGGATCATTAGTTCTTTAGCCCTTGCACTCACTATAGAACTCTGCTTGTTCAACTGCCTACTTCGCGATTAGAAACAAGCAAAAACAAAACAAAAACCTGAAAAAGTAATACATTATTGTAAACTATCAATGCTGCCTCCTGTCCCCAGATAAGTTCATGACTTGACTCATGCCCATAGAATGTAACAGACCTCACACCTTACTTAATAGGCACCCAGAAATTAGCACAACTGACTCCATGATAAAAGTGCCACTCAAGTCATTAAACTGTATGTGGACAGTACCAGTTGCTAAAACTAAAACAAATGTGTAAGTCCTCAAAGTATATAGATCTGAGAAAGTCTCCAGACTGGGCTAGATTATCTAGACAGCTTACTCTGAGGATCCTATGTCTACATTCAGAGTGCTTAAATTACAAGTGGATAGCCATACCTACCCACCATTTGCATGTAGTTTCTGGAAAATATGAACCCCAGTCCTCACGCTTGCAAAACAAGCACATTACCCATTGGTCTGTATCTTCAGGCCGGTATTAATATTTAATTCATACAATTTGATCATAATTTCAAATGTATGAAATAAAATTTATTTGTAAGAATGATAATAGATTTCTTATATTACAGATTTAACTATAATCATTCTATATTGTATACTGTATCAAAAAACATACTGTAACACATAAATATTTATAATTATGTTTTATTAATCACAAATAATATTAATAAAGATAACATATAGTCAATACCTATAATTTATTAAAATGTCCTATTAAAATTATTATGGTCTGGTAGGCCAGTCCCATGATCCTTTGGTAACAATAATGTGGTCAAAGCAAAGTGAGTTTAGCCTCGTGTCGTAGGATGCATGTAAGGGAAAACCTATCTAAATTTCTTACTCTGTTTATTCGTGGCCAATTCTGTTCTTCTGATGCCCAACTTATCTACTGTTCTTCACTCAGAAAGTCATTGCCAACTGGAAGAGTAGTCTCTTAGAGAGGAATGCACTCTTGTATAAAGTTAAAAGCTCGGGATAAAACTTACTGAGAACAAAGTATTGATTCTACTTCAATGGTTAAAAAAGCCTTCATGTTGAACCAAGGACTTGAGAAATAGCACAATATTATGGAAATCTCTTTGACTGGAGGACCACAAGATCCCATTTGAATCTTTACCATGACTTTTATATCGCATTACATCAGCATGTTTCTATTCATCCAGACTTCAATTTTATTCAGCTGTAAGACTATTACTCTAATCTTGCTTTTAAATATTGTTACAAGAAGAATATTACACATTTCTCTTTATGCAGTAGCAGAGTGTAGTCTATTGCAGTAGCAGGCATTATCATGACAAATACAGCAATGCGTGATCACATCTTCCATCCTTTCTGTTTTCCATCAACCACAGCTATTATCTGAGTAAAATATAATAAAGTTCAACAAAACATTCTGTCTCAATTAATTCATGTCCTGAAATAGCCAAAGACAAAATTCAAGATGACTCTTCTGACCAGAAAGAACTTTGCCTTGGCCAGAAAAGACAAAGATTAAATTATTGTATGAAGGAAACTTTTTCACTAACCTTAGTGAAGAGCAAAAAAACTTCTTTGACACAAAAATAGATATTTTCATTTCTCTTCCTCAGAAAAACAAGTCAGTGCTTTGTAACCTCTACAAAGTAAGGCCGTGCATATGAGACATATGAGACTTTGTTTTGCTTACACAAAGGTAATCTGTCCCTTTAGCCTTCTCTCTCTCTCTCTCTCTCTCTCTCTCTCTCTCTCTCTCTCTCTCTCTGCTTTTCTAAGTGGTGCAGACTCTCATATGTATACACAAGATCATGGACTATAATGGTGTATGTATAAGAGAGTGTGTATGTATGTCTGTCCTTGAGAGCAATTCATGTTTTACATGTAAAAAGAGAATGTATATTATGCAATAAGTTGCAAACCTTTAAGACACTCTCCTTTTCTACTAGTCACCCTCAACTTCGGGGAAATGCAAGCTGCTCTAGTTGGTATTATTTTAATTTTGATACAAGTAAATCATTGCAATGAAATGTTGGAAACTCTGGATGCCTGATGCTGGCATTGCTTAGCTTCCTCATGTTCTGTTTGATGGTGATTACAGTGATGATCAATAGAAATTAGAATGTTGAAAATCAACTTGAGTCTGTAGTAGATCCTCTGTCATCGAAGGAAGATTTGATTAATTGAGGAACACAAACATTTAATACGTGGATAATCAAAAGTAACTCTATAGTCCAGAAAATATGTAGGATAAAATATCTATCTCCATAGGTCTTACTCTAATGATATGTGGCTCAAAACCATTTTATTTACAAGAATGTTTCACATTTATTATTATTAAATATTAATCAATAACAGAGCAATGATGATCATGCACTATCTAAAAGTGTCTGCTGCCTGAAAATAAATTTGCTATGGAGTTAGATGCTGAGGCATGTCAACAGAAAGGGACACATTCATTCTCATGGGCTCAAGACTGGAATTCTTAGCAATTTCCTTTAAGTGAGGATATTTCTGAATCTCTTGACATACTTCATCTCTTTATAGAGGCTGAAGTTCATTCCTTTCTGTAAAAATTGAAACCCTTGACAGAATAAAGGCCAATAAAATACAAACATTCATTATTTAAGCATTATTCAAGAAAGTTCATCCATTATCATGAAATCAAGTTGTGCTACCTAGGAAATCTGGCAGTAGCCATGGCTAAATTTGGAGGTGTCTTCACTCTTGACACTCTTACTTGGAACATCCTTAGTAGGCTGTCTATCTCCTTCTAACTAGCAGCAAATGTAGCAGTAAGGAAAAGACTGGTTAATTTAAAAACTAGGGATGATGGAATAATTTAAATATACCCAGGGTTATTATGAAATGGAAATTTTCACCATTTGACAGCTGGTAAAGGAGTTTAAAAAGAGTTAGTGGTTGCTTTTCAAGTAAAATATTAATGCAAATATTCATAGAACCACAGGTCTAATGCAGTTTCTAGATACATTGTTCATCAAAATGGTGCCACGACCAAAATGTGTGTCTCTAGGATGGAAAAAAATGGAAAACGGCAATGTTGTCAATCAAAATAGCTCCCAGTTCTGTTCATGGCAGTCGCATGAAGCATCTTATCTAATCTCAAGTTTTGGACGCTGGAATTATTAGTTGATATTAATGTCCTTACCTTGCATTTTAACTATGCCAAGGTTACAATGATATTTAAATTCACACTTCTTATCAAAGGTTTGAGCATATTCCCATAGAAGGCATAGTTGCAGATAACCACAACCACATGTTTATCTATGATGAGACTCCTCTAGTCTTCTATGAGTTTTAAACTGCACAGATGAACAGTGCAATTGTCACCGGAATATCTATCTCTAGGGGAAAGCATCCAATGGAGGATCTTGAAAATAAATGCACTCTTTGAAATGGTAAGGATTAGTGGTATACAGAAAGTAATTTTGTGCTGCTTAGAAATGAATTTCCAAGTCCTAGAAGGTAGAAAATTCATTATATCGCATAGCTGGGAACATTCTAAATGACTCCCACTGTTTGAGAGTGCTCTGGGAATGCAGGTGTCTGAAACAGCCATTTAACCTGCTAGCAATGTTTGGCAAACTCTTGAATTCTGCCAAAACTAACTTGGAGGAAATTTAGTAATGATGAGCAAAGTAAGGGAAGTAGATTACTATTCTCAATAATTTGAGAAAGTAAATCAATTAGCTAAAATAAGGAGCCACTCTGCAGAAATGTAAGCAGAGAATATTTAATAACTGACATAATTTTCATCTCTGGAAAAATCACACAGAATGAGAGTTCATAATTTTACCATAAGACTCATTTACTTATGAGTTGATCAACATCATAATTTTAGGTCAAATTTTATACATGCCTCCAAGGTACAATATTTCACCAAAATTATGTGTCTTAGTTACTTCTGTTCTTATGACAACAGTATGTAAGGAATGAAGGGTTTGTTTTTGATGATGGCCATGTCACAGAAGGCATCAGAGCTGGAGTCTGAGGTGACTAGTCACATTCTATCTGCAGTAAGAGAACTTATTTTTTCCTGCCTTCCTTTATTTAGTCTAGAATAATAGAACATGGAATCGTGCCTCCTCCATTCAGTATATATCTTTCCTCTGCAGTTAGACCTCTCTTCTATAAAGGTCCTCACAGACATACCACCACCAGTACAACCAAGGTGCGTCTCCTGAGTAATTCTAAATCTAGTCAAGCAGGTAGGGAACATGAAGGATCACAGAATATACACTTTTACATCTTTTGATTAATGTCTATTATAACATAAGCCAAAGCATTTCAAATATTTCCCTCTTTAATTGTGTAAGTGTTTCGTAATTGCCACATCTGACACAAAGGAAAGATGGAATAGGGAGGATGAAGAGACTGCTGAGCGCAGTATTCATATGATGGCTTCTTCCTATGAACGAAGAAAACTCTCATAAAAGAGTCATAAGCTGCTGGTAAAACAACTTCCAAACTTCCTAGGAGACAAGAAGCTGTGACTTGTACATTCTCTTGTATGTCTGCTTTGCTCATTTACATATAAAATGTTTTTCATGCATCAGCATGATGATTGGTAAAGAATATATAATTATTGTATAGTTTTGAAAGATAGAAAAGTAGATTAAGGAAAAGTTAAAAGTAACAATATACACAGTTGTTTCTTTTGACTTATATAATCAGAAGCCAAAAAGGATAAAGAAAACAACTGTCTTTGAAAATATATACAGTTGTGTAGAATGTCTGTCATCTCAACATAATCAGATGTAGTTTTGTGTGCAAATTATAAATTATGCAGAAGAAAGCTGCTTATTACTGGTATGTGGCTGTTTACTGTGGGGAAGGAGTGCCCATTTCACTCTCCTGATGCATACTCTAAAACTAGAGATAAAAATAGAGCACATTTGGTGGGAGTTTCTGTTCTAAGCAAAATACAAAAGAAAGACAAATGCAATAATTAGGCTGTATTTATGGAACCAAAATAAAATTGCTGTCTCTGATTTCACAGCTGCTTCATCATGTGGAACCGTCTTTGTATCACTGCCTTATAAATAATACGCCCATGGGCTAGCACTTGGAAGCAGGGTCACTGTCCTGAATGAAGGTCACAATACAGATCTGACAGGAACAAGTACTGTGTCCAAAAGTGAACTGTCACCTTGAGAAGCAATCAAGCAGCTTCCACTGGACTGATTGCCTCTAACTCCACCTCGAGGCATTTAGTAAAGTGGCATCCAGGTCTTGATTAATCAGCAGAGGCACTAATGAACCAGTCTTGCCTAAGGTTTCCTGTGCTCTCTGATTCCTAACTGCCTCTTTGGTGAATGGCTTGGGGCCTTGAGTAAGCCTTAAATAGCAGCCCATCTCTGCATCCACATAGACACATAATGACAAAGGAGAAAGTTCCAGTACATGGTACATTCATGTTGTTTGTTGTTAATCAAAATATGCCTCATATAAACATTTAACTTTGGAGAGTGAAATAACAGAGATTGTTGAAACTTTTGCTGAGAATTTAGATTGGCAGATGGCTGTGACACATTGTGGAGTGATTGTTAGGATCATAAATTCTCTAGATGCAATTCTTCCCAAAATTTCTCCCAAATTCTCCCAAAGTAGCCTAGACACCTAGGTCTCCCAGGACACAATATGAATACTGTTTCACTACTTAATCAGCTCTATAAATCTGGTAACTTAAAAGAGGAAACATCTGCTGCTGTCATTGGACATACCAGTTGAAATGAACAGTCAAGTAGAAAGCATTCATTAGGAAAGTAATTCCAAATAGCCCTGGGGATGTGCAAGGAATAAATACCTAAGAGAAAAGGTTAACCACAAAGTTTGTACAATAAACTAAAGTGCTATTGAGGACAACTACTATTTAATCCCATGGAACAGGTCATAGTTGCATTAGGACATGCTTGAGGAACTCCCTGGGAAAGATGGTGAGGTGTTCATTGCTCAGCTCCAGTTAGTCATTAAATTCAGCATCGAGAGGGGCAGTCATGACTCAATAGCTATCACACTGATGGGCAGGGCCAACTGTCACCAAATCAGGCTTCAAAAAGTGTCATTGCTGTTCTGTGTCAGTTCACAGGGAAAGGGCAGGCACTCAGAATAGCCACGTCACTTACAAAAACCACCAGTACTTATTTTTTTTTCTGTTCCTCAGACTAAAGTCTTCATGGTACCTGAATTTTTCTATGTATTCACAGAGTAAAATCCAAAGGAAATCACTAGAAAGGTTTTTAAAGAGCCATGGATAACCCATGAAAGAAACTCACAGTCTACGGATTCCTCAATGGTATTAGTACCAAATAGCATGAATTGATTTTTCTGGTAACAAAATCATGTACTAGGCTACATAAACAAAGACATTTTATCACATTTGCCTTCATGGTCTTTCGAGGACCTGTCAGAATCTAGATTCATATACCTATCTCCATAGTAGGGAATTTTGACTTACTGACACAGCCATGTTTGATTAAATGTACATACTCTACTACAACCTCTCTCGACAAATAACGACTTCAAATGTCAGTAGTAATCACCAAAAGTATCATGCCAGTGTTTAATTTGGACTCCAGTTTATTTCTTATTTTCAAAGAAACTATGTCTATTTAACACTCTAAGAAGAAATGCGATGATATTATAATCCTAAAAATAAAAGAAATGATCTTTTAAAACATTTCACAGCAAGCAAATGCCTTCCAATTTTAAAAAGACTCAAATTTTGTATCTTCTTCTGCATAGAATTTCACTGTGTTGAATGATTTTATACATTCAGCATGTCACAATCACTTACTGAAATAAGGAAGTGCAAAGGAAAATCCAAGTGGTGTCATTATTCAACACCAAAGGGATTACAATAAGCAATGCTTCTTGAGTCTCATTAACTACTTCCCCTGGAGTTAGAATTAGACTCTGGTGCTGAAAGACCCCCCCCACGAGAGGGGACCCCCACTCAAGTCTCGGGATAAAGCGACGCCCAAAGAATCAGCCAGAGACCGTTCCTGCTGCAAACACACGAGGCCTTTATTCGGGGGGGGGGGGGACCAGTGCACTGGGGTCGACTCGTAACCACGCAGGGTCAGAGGAGATCGACCCCCAGTGTCCAGAACAAGGGGCTTTTAAAGCCAAACCCGCAGAAGGGGAAGGGCTTGGGGGATTTAGATAGGAAAGTTGCACTTAGGTCATGGGGCAATGCATTCCTGGGAACCGGGTGTAACTGCATTCCACAAGATAAGTTAAGCAAATATTAACTATCTATAGAATGCAGAATAAACTTTGTGGTTAGCTAGTTCCTGGAATAGTGGTCAGGGGAGGAAGCAGGGAAGGAGGTAGAGGCTACAGAGGACGTGCCTTAGGAGTGTTACAAGATTGTGGCACTCTGGCCTCTCAAAGCAGGATTTTCTGGGGGTGAATAAACAAAATTTCAAGGCAGGATCTTTGAGTGCAAGCCTTTAATTGTTCTTTGGAGGTGCTGAGGGTGGTGTTCGCTCTAGATTCTCTGTCTTGAAGAAGCTGAATTTAGTGGCAGTTAAAATGTTAGAATCCCTTAAACAGGTAATTTCCTGTGTATGTCAAGAAGCAAATGCAAGCTTGAATTTATAAAGATCTTGGTCGTCAGCATCCTAGTTGCCTAATTTGCTATTTCTCTTCATATTCCTCCCGCAAATAAAATAGAACATACAAAGCATGACACACATTTACCTCCAAATCTCCTGTTCCTGGGCCTAATCCTTTTTGAGCAGTTAGATGAAAGAAACACTGGATAGCAAGGGGACTTCTAGAATTAAACAGATCGAACAAGTCTCTTGTTCCAAAACCTAAAACGAAGAGGCTGGAAAGCCCTTACCATAACAATTACAGTACATTTACCCCTATCTACAGAGTCCATGGAAATTAGTTTTAGAATGTGATTGCTTTTATGTTTCCTTTTAGCTGTTTAGCTAAAAGGTGGATTTCACTACTGACCTTACACTTCAAAAGACATCTTAAGAAGTTGGTGAGTACAAGATCTTAATAATGCCATGTTTTGAAGCTCTGCAGTGACATGTGCCTTGCTCACATGACATTCCTTTAGTACAACATTCCCCAAATTGCTACATATTCCAGAGAGCAGAGTTCTGTAGCAGTGATTATTCTGAGATCACCAGTGGTTAAAAGATTTGTAAAGTATGTGAGTTCCTTATTCATCACTGGAAAAGTCAGTCCTGAGTAGACATCCTGATGTCTACTACAAAGTGACAATAGCATAGCACCAGGATGAAAACAGAGCTTTTTGTCTCACCAAAAAGGCAGACTGCTAATGAATGCCTGTTTATGAGTATGCTGTTTTTTAAATTTTGGTTTGCTAAGTCCTGTGGCTTCCTCTAGTTTTCAGCTATGGCCATAGTATCTCTGTATTATTACAAGGAAAACACTACAGAGTCCTAAGAAAAATGAACAAATTTCCTCAAAAAATTCATGTCAACCCAAAATTCAAAATGTGTTCTTAAATAAAATTACAGTCTTTTCAGAAAACTAATGATTGTAGAGAGACAGATTGAAATAGATGAGTACATATTCTTGTGATGTGTGTTCTTATGAGAGAAGAATACAGAAAGGTCATGAAAAGATGCAGTAGAGATCATAGTGGTATGGTTTGATATGACATGCTCCTGAAAACTCATGCATTAAAGTCTTCATTTCCAATGCCGTGTTTGAAAGTTGGACGTTGGGAAAGTTATTGCATCCCAAAGGATATGGTATAATCATTGGATGGACTCCTACTTTGACAGTATGACTGAAAATTAGGAAACTAGGAGATAGTTCCTTGTTCTAGGAGAAAGTGCTAATCCTACCAGGCAAGAATAAGATCACTATCCAAATTTTGAGCCAGATCTGTAAGAAGCTTAATTTTTTTAGGGTGCATGTAAGATGTACCCATCAACTAACTACCAAATTCAGTTAAATAGACAGCCCAGGAGTCCATTTCTTGGGCCCTTTTAAGAGTAAAGTCATTAGTAGTTGCAAAGCAGATTTACAGAAGAGAGACAATGGAGCAATAAAGTACAAAAACACCTCAAAATGAAAAAGAAAAAAAAAGCCACCACATAGTCATTATGTTAGTAGAGGTAGTAATTAAGAAGGGAAGATCAGAGTGTTCTCAAAAACAATTCAAGGTCCTAGGTTGGGCAGGTCCAGCTCTAGGAACAGACATTAAAACAGCAACACATTTCTTACAGTAAATGGAAACTTATATTTATCAATATAACATAATCGTGTTTGCCTTCAAAATGGCATCAGCAAAGTTCCTCAAAAGTAGCTCAGTGAGTGCAATTCCTGGAGGATATATCTGGTCCCTTGCTTATCCATCTTCTGTCTAGTGCCCAGGGAACAATTTTATGGAATCATGCCTTCCTGCCACGGTATTTTCACCTCATCACAGGCCTAAAAGCATCAGAGATAAGGGAATCTGTATTAAAATCTCTGAAATCTTGAGCATGGATATTTATTTGTTTATTATTATGTATTAGTTCATAAGGAAAAAAATAGGCTAGTACATCTCAATGAGGAATTTGCATAGCACAAATACCAAGGATCATTGGAAGCTTCAGCTAGTAGATAAAGTAAAAAAGAAATCTCTAAAATCTTCATTGAGGTCTGGGTTTGATCAACATCATGATTTTCTTCTCTGTTTTTGTTTTATTGTGGCACTGAGTTTTATGTATTCCAATACATAAAATAATATTTTATGTATTGATGAGATGCTCATGCATGTTAGAGAATGACCTGAGATACATCCCTATCCTCGACATATTGAATTGTTAGCTTTTCCTCAGTGACAGGGTGTGTATTTACAGTTTCAAGACAATAAGTTTAAGATGCTTAACTTAGAAATTAGAACAAGATCTATCACTGCTAATGAACAAGAGTTTCCCAACAAAGGTTATCACATCTCTAAGTCAACACATAGCTGCATAAATATAAAACCTATCACCAGAAAGGTGAGAATCCCCAAGCTGGCACATCCAATAGTAAAAGATGCAACAACAAAAATACAATCTTCAAATTTTTCTTCGTGTAAACAGAGTTAACTCAATTATAGGTTGCATATTGTCTCTCTGCTCCTTTAATGTAGAAAATCCAGCCCTCCATACCTCTTCTATTATGGATGCCTTCTACATTCCTAGTCCCTAGCAAGACTCTAGACAGCTCTAAGAAAGAGAAGATACACACTATATCCATAAGGCAGAAACTAACTGGAGGGTAAAGTACCATGTTTTTCTAATCTTCCATATTCTTGTGTCCAGGTCTGAATTAAACACTTGAGATAAACTAATGATACTGGACACGGCTGAAGCTTCCCGGGCATTGCACATGAGCAGGTTTTCATGGACGAAGAGCTGAGGAATGAAATGACAGAGGGTCAAGAGAAAGAGAACACAAAGAGACATTAGTGCATGGCTGTACAAAATCTCTCTTTACTTGGGGGATAAGAGCAACAATATATGCGCTGTGGGCGTGACCCTCCCTCCCAGGGTTGCAGAGTCTTTTCAGCGCTTCTCATCAGGCCCTTGGCTCCACTGTTCCTTGAGGAAGTTGACCCCATAGGGTCTGTTGCTCTGCAGGAGGCTGAGGTGGGGCAAAAGGCTTGTTCCTGGAGCTCTGCCAGCTCTGCCAGGTTGGGGGGAGGTGTAGCTCACTGGAGTCTGGAACTGAATGATAGCTGCCATGTGATAAAGCACTTCAATATGACTCTCTACACATGGCCTAGCTAGTTCATACAGTTCATTCTAAACTACATAATTACACCAGAATTCTTTTGATAGTTAGTGTTGCTGAGTAAATGCAGTATGGTTCTCAACCACAACACTAAAATTTGTCTTTTGGAACATTTTTTCCCAAATGGTTTTGTGGATTCTAAAGAATACAGGGAAGCAAACACAGGATCCCAACTCTAAAATTGGGCTGGGTCTCTGAGTTTAGAATCATTTCTCTGTTTTGCTATTTTTCTCTAGGATTCTGCCCTAGCTACAGTGTCTTCTGGGCTTTTGACTTTTTTTTTCCAGATAACTGGATACATGATTGTTTTTCTTTTTTATTCTAAGAAGATGAAATGATGTTTGAAAAATTTTTCCAGAAACTGTACTTGGTACAGATACTAATAGTATTTTTGGAAAAAAGCATGTGTTAAAAGTTTCATTTCCCTTTCAAGAAAGACAAATGACATATTTAATATAGATTATTAGCAAGTACTTCTTAAAAATTTGATTTTATATACTTACTTTAAGTGGTTGACCCTGCCCATATGTCTTACCATATGGCCTTCCTGCTTTCAACTTCCATGCTTCTGCTGCTTCCTCATTAGGGCAAGCTTTTGGGCTTTTCCCATTTCAAAGGCAATACCAGCTAGGGTTCATAGGAAATGCTATAGTTTAGAAATACTCCCAGGGCATATCAGTGCCTGAATATGCAGAGAAGAAATGCAGAATGAATAAGCATCACACAATGTTTAAGAGAATTCCAGGATCTGCTGTCTATCTTCTTCCATTCTGTGCTTTATTGGTGTCCTTGTAGCAATGAATAAGATCAGGCATCTTAAATGTATGTGGGGAGGTGTAGGGGAAGGACAGTTCCTTGTGAAGAACTATCTATTTCTATTAAATTTATTCAAAACTGATTTCTTCAGTCCCTAGTATCTATTCGCTGTGATTCTGCAACCTGGGGTGTATGTACAAATGATAAACATAATTTTATGCTCTGAATGCTTGTTATAAGATTGCAGAAGGGCTGGAGAGATGGCTCAGTGGTTAAGAGCACTATCTGCTCTTCCAGAGGTTCTGAGTTCAATTCCCAGCAACCACATGGTGGCTCACAGCCATCTGTAATGAGATCTGATGCCATCTTCTGGTGTGTCTGAAGACAGCAACAGTGTACTTACATACATAAAATAAATAAATCTTTAAAAAAAAAAGATTGCAGAAGAAAGGTAGATAACCATCACAGCAGAATAATACAAATGGGACCTTCAGTAACCCTTGATAGAGGCCACCACACCACGCATGAATGTCTGTGCATAACTTAAGATTACAGAGCTACAAAGAGATACCTACACATATGCTGAGAAGCATTTACAGAAAATAGTGGAGACAAACTTAATCTGCAGACCAGGCTTCAGGATCAGTTTATTTTACCGGGCATTCAGGTTCAAATGCACTCTACTACACACGTAAGACTCTAGAACACAGGAATCTCAGCCACACAGCCAAGGCATCTGGAGTCAGAGAACTACTGGCTTTGGAAAGAGTCTAATAGGAAAGCAAACAGGCATCACCAACAAGAAGCACAGGGGCATTTTACTACAGTAGCAATAATATCAGAAAACTGCTCAAAATAGTATCAACCAAGTTTGGCATGTTGTTTTGGTTCATCTGTCATTCTTTTTTTATCATCCTTGAAAACTTAAATGGTTGTTGTCTGAAGAACTAAATATGAAAAGGAAAATTGTGCATGCCATTAGTACGAGGGGTCTTTTAAATGAATACATGGTAGACAGATTTATAGATGTTCCAAAAATAGAAGGGTAACATCTTCGAAGGGCTGGGGATGCTGAAAGCAGTTCAACAATAAAACCATATATCCAAGTTTATGGAATTCTAATGTATAGGTATGATATGTTATTCTCACAGTGAAGTAGAGTTCCAGAAAACAAACCCATGGCATGGATGATAGAGTAGAATAACTTTATAGAAGAGTGAGTGATTCTAAGTGAAAAAAGAAGACAGGCTCACATTTATAAGGGACACTCAGCTCCACTTATAGGCCATGTTCATAGAATTAAAAGAAGATTCAAATCCAGGGAATGTATCTGAATAAAGATGGTAAGAGCTTAACTCTGTGTTAATAAGGGACTGTGTATGGAGACATGAAAGCAAGTGCGGATAGAGATGAATGAAAGTAAGCTGGAAATGGTGGATAGGAAAACAGGGTTTAGTTGAGGAAATTGTGTTAGAAGAGAATGAAGCACTCAATCGTAGAAGGAATGCAATGTGTGCTAAAGGGTTTGAATTTTATTTATTTATTTAGCTTGACTCTGAAAGCTTATATCATATAAGATGATGACGTAGCTGCATAAGAAGAGGAGAGACTGGCTAAGATACAAGTAAAGGTAATATAAATTCCAGCTAGAGATACCATCAATACCATAATTAGCTGAGCCTGTGCCTTTCTAGACTTGTAATGTGAAGACTAGGAAAGGTGTCTCTAGTGTCAATGTGGGGATGGGAAGAAGAGTTTGCATTTTACAGAGTCAACCCTAGAAAAAAACCTAGGAGTGTAACTCAGTTTTAAGTACTCAATTTACTATTTGTCCCTTCAGAATTTTACACAGTCAACTGTCTCATTAGCAAAATGGGATGGCTGATAACTACATCATTGATGATTCTATTAAATACAAGACTTTTTTGTAAAAACCCAAGCTTCAGTCCTTTGCATTTAGTAAAGACCCTAATGTTTATACACTGTGTTTGGCATTCTTTGTTTGAAATCACACTTGCCCCAAATATGTAAACATATTACGTAAAAGAAAGGAGAATCAAGGAAATTTTCAAAGAAGTCCAGGATAAATTGAAAAATAAAAACAACCATTGTTTTAATTATTGCTAGTGTTAGTTTTAAGATAGTTTTCACTTTAGTGTTGAAATAGTTAACTACATTATCAACTACTAAATAACAAACATTGATTTTAATACATACAAATTGTTACTAAAGTATTAAATTAACAAAATGATTAAATATCATGAATACCTTACAATGTCCTGTCACCATTTTTACTGATCTTAAGCATCATTACTTTTGTTCCACTTCTAAGACTGAGAATGTAATGCACATGAACTTTCAATCAAATACATTATTTAAAGCAAAGTGATTATCTAAAATATAGGACATACAAAACAAAGAATGTTGCAAAATATCGTGCATAGAATGTTTCAATACTATTAAAACTGGTACATATACATCCTATCTAATCCTATATTCATCCTCTAGGGAGGCTTTGACTATTAAAAATCAACCGTAAAGCAGTTAGTATGAATTGGGGTATCATTGATGCACTACTTTTGTATGGGTGTTCCATGTATTTGATTCAAACCCAAACCTTAAGCTACTAAAATGATTTTAAATAAAATTTCTAATGGTCATTTAAAAGCCCATTTTATGACTGCTTCATAATTTATGCAAATAGTCCCGTGCTAGAGGAACTCCTCTAGGCTGTGACTTGATTTTTCTGACAGGCCTATTTACCATCTTTATCAATCCTCTAACTTGGACTCTGTGTTTCACTTTCACTATCACCATATTAGGTCCCAAGTGTCGTAAATTGCTAGACTACCTAAGCCTGAAGACTTGCAGTGTCTGCTAGTTAAGGAATTAACATCTAATGAACAAGAATTCCCAGTGCAGACCCAGAGGGCACTATTAAAAGATAGGGCTTAAATAACAACTTCATTAAGTGTTTTACATAAAGATCAACTTGAACCAATGTCCATTAATAAGGAAGGATTAATACAGGTTTTAGCTGTGCTTAAAATAATCATTTATATGCTAAAGCTAAGTATTTTTTGACTTACCAACTACTTTCTCTTTATGAACCCATAAAAGATAGCATACTTTTGAGAATAAAAGGAAAAAAATAATTTCACTTAAATTATATAACTTACATTTAGGCTAGCAAGGCAGCCCAGGGCTGTAATCACAGGGCTTGGGAGACAGAGCCAGGAGGATCACTGTGAGTTCCAAGAAAGCCTAGACTATATATCAAGATCTGATCCTCAAAACATCAAATAAATAAACAAATAAAGAAGCCTGTATTGATCATTTCACTATTAAGACCATTGGACTGGAGGATAAAGAAACAATGATCATGATACTCTCCAGCTTACAAAACTTCTTGCCTTGTAGCAGAGACAATGAACAAGACACCACAGAATACACACATTCAAGACTCTCAGTGCACTAAGGATATATTCTGTGACCACATTGAAGATCCCATCTTCAGTGAAGATCAAGGTATACAGATTTGTAGTCACAAACTAATATGGTGCTGAGATATGGTATGAATCTTTTGCCTCTGTACTATCCTTTCTACACAAAAGCATAAAGGGTAAATACAGATTGACTAGCAGCTTACGAGTTTCTGGAAATTGAGACTTTGAACATAAGAGAAACATAAAAGGCCCTTCACAAACAATAGGAGGTGAAGGACCATTATCACAAAGTGAAATGTGAAATTCTAGAACTTATAAAATGATGTAATAAAATAAATGAAAGAATAAGTTCATAGTAAAATATTAGTGTTGGTTTCTCACAGCAATATGGTGGGATAATTGGAGAAGCTAGAAGTTGATTAAGTGTTAGAAGATTCTGTAGTATGTTTACAGCCTCACTGTTAAAATTATAATGAAATGATGTTTTTTTCTTAAATGTTAGAAAAACAAATGCAAAAGATATCTATCTGGTTTCTGCTCAAAGCACATAAGGAACTTAAAAGGGCCTTTAACAAGGAGAGAACTGAACAGGATGAAAAATAAGACAAAACAAGAGTTCTTTGATATGCTAAAGAAATGAGGTCACAGTGCAAACCAGAGCAAAGGTTTAAAAGATACACATTTGCGTTTGCAAAATTTCAGCACATAACTGCCTAAACTTACAAATGGAATTATCTTGAGGAACCAGTATGGGGGTGGATTTTAACAATAAGTGATCAGTTCCAGGAGATTCTGAGTGGAGAAACATGAACTTTAAAATCCTCAGGAAGAGAATTATGTCCATCCACAACCTCCTGAAACAGATATGTGAAGGATATGTGAAGGGAGATTTGTTAAATTATTTGGCAGGTAAGAATAAATATTTTTCAACTCTCCTTTCTAATTTCCTCCAAATTGTGACTTAACCCACTAAGATGGGAAATTAACCAACCAACCAAACAAACAAACAAAAAAACAAAAGACAAGCAAATTGAGAAATACTTTTATTGAAAAACATTTTTATGCAATATAATCTGATCAGTATCCCCCCCCATTCAACTCATTCCAGATACTCTACTTCTACTTCTCACCCACCAAATTGCATGAATTTTTTCTCTCCTTTTAGAAAACAAACAGGAAAACAAAATAAACAAACTAAAATTAGAAAATAAAAGATGTAGATCAATGGAACAGAATTGAAGACCCAGAAATGAATCCACACTCCTATGGTCACTTGATCTTTGACAAAGGAGCTAAAACCATCCAGTGGAAAAAAGATAGCCTTTTCAACAAATGGTGCTGGCTCAGCTGGAGGTCAACATGCAGAAGAATGCAAATTGACCCATCCTTATCTCCTTGCACTAAGCTCAATTCTAAGTGGATCAAAGATCTCCACATAAAACCAGACACACTGAAACTAATAGAAGGGAAACTAGGGAAGAACCTTGAACATATGGGCACAGGGGAGAATTTCCTGAACAGAACTCCAATAGCTTATACTCTAAGATCAAGAATAGACAAATGGGACCTCATTAAATTACAAAGTTTTTGCAAGGCAAAAGACACCGTCAAAAAGACAAAGCGGCAACCAACTAACTGGGAAATGATCTTTACCAACCTTACATCCGACAGAGGGCTAATATCCAAGATATACAAAGAACTCAAGAAGTTAAACTCCAGAGAGGCAAGTAACCCTATTAAAAAATGGGGTACAGAGCTCCACAAAGAGTTCTCACCTGAAGAATATCTAATGGCTGAGAAGCACCTAAAGAGATGTTCATCATCCTTAGTCATTAGGGAAATGCAAATCAAAACAACCCTGAGATTCCATCTCACACCAGTCAGGATGGCTAAGATCAAAAACACAGGAGACAGCAGTTGTTGGCGAGGATGTGGAGAAAGAGGAACACTCCTCCACTGCTGGTGGAATTGCAGGCTGGTACAACCACTCTGGAAAGCAGTCTGGCGGCTCCTCAGAAAACTGGGCATGACACTTCCGGAGGATCCGGCTATACCACTCCTGGGCATATACCCAGAGACTTTACCTGCATGCAATAAGGACACATGCTCCACTATATTCATAGCAGCCTTATTTATAATAGCCAGAAGCTGGAAAGAACCCAGATGTCCCTCAACGGAGGAATGGATTCAGAAGATGTGGTATATTTACACAATGGAATACTACTCTGCAATTAAAAACAATGAATTCACGAAATTCCTAGGCAAATGGTCAGAACTTGAAAATATCATCCTTAGTGAGGTAACCCAATCACAAAAGATCACACATGGTATGAAGTCACTGATAAGGGGATATTGACCCAGAATCTCAGAATACCCTAGACACAATCAGCATATCAATAGATTTCTAAAAAGATGGAAGGAGAGACCCCTGGTCCTGGAAAGACTGGATGTAGGGGAACGCCAGGACAGAGTAATGAGAGGGGGTTGAACGGAGAAAAGAGGGAGGGAAGGGGGCTTATGGGACTTTCGGGGAGGGAGGAAACGGGAAAGGGGAAGTGATTTGGAATGTAAATTTAAAAAATAAAATAAAATTAAATTAAAAAAAAAAAAAGAAAATAAAAGATATGAGAAAAATAGAATAAACATACTCAAGAGCACACATACACACATATATAAACAATACCCATAAAAACACAAAATCAAAAGCTATAATACATAAGCAAAAGACCAGTAAGATAAGAGATGCACAAATAGAGTAATAAAAAAAAAGTTTACAAAATGACCATTGAGTACATTTTGTCTTTTCACCTAGTCTTGGACAAGGGACCTACTCTTAAGAATAGTTAATATACCCAGTGAGAAGTGCATTGGAGAAAACTTTTTTTTTAACAAACAGGTGTCAGTTGTAAATTGCCTCTTTATTGAGGTGGTAGTCTTTGTCCGCCCAGCACTGAGACATCATGTAGGCCTTTTGCATGCTAGCATAGTCTCTGTGAGTTCACATATTTAAAAGTCCTGTTGTGTCTGGAGAACACTACTTCCTTAGAGACAACCATTTCTCCTTTCTGGCTTAAAAACTAACCTCCATATATAAAAGAAACCATAATATTTAATTTGGGAATCTAGGTTACTTTATACAAGATTATAATTTTCTAGTGTCATATTCATGAATGCAAATTTCTTGATTTAGATTTCATAACAGCTGAATAATATTTTATTGTGTAAATATACCACATTTTCATTATCTATTAATCAGTGTATATCTAGGCCATTTTTAATTTCTGGCTATTGTAAACAGAGCACCAATGAACATACATAAGAAAGTATTTGTGTAGTAGGATACAAAGTCTTTGCATACATGCCCAAGAATGGTAGAACTGGATCTTATGCTTGATGTTGTCTGAGGTTCCTGAGGACCCACTACACTAATTTCCACAGTGGCTATCCAGTTTGGACTCCCACTGGCAATGGATGGAGTGTTTTCCTTTTTCCATCTCCTTTTCACCAGGTCCTGTCACTTGGTGTGTAATGTCTCTGGCATTCTGACAAGTATAAAATGGAATTTCAAAAGTAGTTTTAATTTGGATTTCCCTGATAAATAAGAGTGTCGAACACATTTCTTTAACTGTTCCTCAGGCATCTGAGTTTCCTCTTTTGATGTTTATCTGTTTAGATCTGTACCCAATGCTTTTAACTGGGTATTTTTTCTTGATGCTCTGTGTTTGTTAGTTTAGTTCTTTATAAATATTATGTATTATATATTAGCCCTTTACTGAATGTATAATTGGTTAAAAAAATCTTTTACTATTCTAAAGGCTGCTGTTTATCCAAATAATGATATCAGTTTCCATAAAAAAAACTTTTCAGTTTCATGAGACCCCAATTAACAGTTGACCTTAGTGCCTATGCACTATGTGCCTATGTCCTGTTCAGAAATTGTTTATCTATGTCAAGAAGTTCAAGACTATTCTCTACTATTTTTATGTCAGAATTAGTGTATCTGACCTTAGGTCAAGATTCTTGATCCATTTGGGATTATGTTTTGTGCAAGGTGATAAACTTGGATCTTTGTGGATTCTTCTACATGCAGCCATTCAGTGTGAATTTTTGGTTTATTTGTCAAGAACCAGGTGTCTATAGGTGACAGGAGTAGAACCAGAGATTTCACTTCTTGAACAGTAAGCAATAAGCAGGGAGAGAGATCTTAAACTTCCTGAGTCTTTCACCTACTCAAACCTGACTCCACTGACACACTTTCTCCATCAGAGCCCTACCTCCTATGCCTCAGCAAACAGTGCAAGCAACTGGGGACCAAGCATTCAATGGCCCAAGATTTGGGGAGCAATCTCCTTAAAACTTTCACACCTTTCCTCTTTTAGTTTTAGTTTCTTGGGCATTTTGTCATAGCAATAACACAAATAAGATTCCTGATACATTCTATCATAAGCAGCTAAATTTACAATTCAAAATAGCCTATCATTGGCATTGTTACCTAAATAAATAAACTATATGGATAGAAATCTAACAAAATGTATCCAATATCTATGTGAGAACTCTGAGACTTATTCTTTATACTTACCAAAGAAGAAATATGTATAAACAGGAGAAAGCATTCATGTTAGTATGCCAATTATTCTCAGTTAAGTATGGCTACTTATGTCTGATGAAATAGTAAAAATTTATCTAATTGTTTTCAAAGGCTTGCTACACAAAGACACATGGGTACCCATAGCAATTTGATGGTGCATCAACAAAACTTAACCAAACACGACAAGCTTCCATAAAGAAGTGAATACATCGCATGGGACAACCAAAGAATATAATACTGCTTTGTTTTGAGAGTATACAAACTATCATGATGAAAGAACATGAAATGAATATTATTTGTAGGAAGGAGTCAATGGGAAAAGGCAATATTCTATGGCTCCAGCTTACCTTCTGCCAAAGATAAAACCAGGGCAACAGAGAAATGATCAGCATTGCTAGGGATTGTGAAAAAGAAGTTGTTCAGAGAGTAAAATTACTCTGTGGTGCTGTAGTGTTGGCATTATACAATCCTTTCAAACTATATCTCCAGAGTGGTTCTGATGAAAACATGAATTTTAGATTCATCCAATGTAACAAACTTATCATTCTACTTACAGACTTCTGTTGGTGATGAGAGATTGAGGTCTCCTATTTTGTATTGGTTCTTGTCTTACCCTCCTTCCAAGAATGGAGTTTGCAGACAATCCCAGGAAAACAAAGAGAGTACAACATGCCACATGAGAGTAGCAAGGTAATAGAAAAAAAAAAAAAACTCCAATAGTAAACTAGGAACTCTGAGATTCCTGGTAGGAGCAGAAGCCAACTAAGGGACACTGCAGTGTTAATAGTTGTGTTCTTGGGACAGGCTTGCTATGAACCAGGGATAATGCAAGTGTTGCAGTTCTATGCCCTCACAAGCTTTCCTGGTCTGCCTAGATAGTGTCAGCAAATACCACAGCTCAAAAGCTCTTGGAATGCTTCAGGGTTTCAAGTGAGAACATTCCTTGCAGAGAGTACAGAAAGCAGGTCACTGACTCTGTCACAAACTGCAGGGCATGAAGGCTAGAATCACATGTTTCTAAAGCAGCAGGTTTTTGATCCTGGAGACACTTTCAGGAATGGAATCCCATCTGAAGTTTCAATCCTGGAAGCTTGGAAGCTAAGAAAGGAACAAGCTCTCTTGCTTTCGGTCACAGAAAGAGTCTTAGAGGCTGAGAAGCCATGAGAAACTGAACAAGAACCCTAACAGTGGTAGAAGGCTCAGGCAAGGCAAACCTTCTACAAGCATGTCCCCAAGGAATGTTGAAGGCAACCTATTTTCTCTGAAGAGTATCTGAGAGCTGGACTATGGCCTGAACTAGGAGCTTGCTAAAAGCTAGACTCCAGCCAGACTCTAAAATCATTCTTCTTCCTTCAAGATCCCAGAGATCTTACATACCAGAACTTTCCAAGTGAACTCTTACTGACTGAATGCATGTACATGTATGTAAATAACATGCAAAATGGGACTGATCATGAGGCAGTTGTCAACTAAAAGGTGAAAGAGGAAGCCATTAAAAATTGAGGGGGTCCTTGCCTTGGCTATCTGCAGCTTTTCAGCACATTCCCCTGATGGCAGGAATCTGGTTTATTTTCCATTGTTAGGTCCTTATTTCCAGCTGCCAAAATGAAAGTCCCAACCTCAAATCGATCCAATAGATCCTTCTAATAGATTACTGAAGACTGTCACACTGGTCACTGCTAAGAATTACAGACCAGCTGAATTTTTATTATACTTCTTTTAATTTTTGTATGCATGTGAATGTGCCTGAGCATATGTGTGTGTATATATCACACACACACACACACACACACACACACACATATATATATATATATATATATATATATATATATATATATATATATATATATCACCTATGAAAAAATGAAGTTCTCTTTCAGATCTAGAACTGGAGTTACAGGCAGTTGTAAGCTGCCTGCTGTCGGTAGTGGGAACCAAACTCAGGGTTTTCTACAAAAGCACCAAGTGCTCTTAACAACTGAGTCATCTATCCACTCCCCAACCTCACCATCTAATCTCAAGGCTCCTCCACTTCCCACCCTTTGCCAAGTTGAGAATTGTATATGTTATTTCCCTAGTTGCCTCGTCAGTGTCCTGTTGCTGTGAAGAGATCCCATGTCCACAGCAAGTCCTACAAAGGAACACATTTAATTGGGGCTTGTTTGCAATATGATGAGAAACATGGTGGTAGTCAGACAAACAATAATGCTAGAAAAGGAGCCTAAAGTTCCACATCTAGATCTATAGGCAGCAGAAAGAAACACTGAGCCTGGCTGGAGTATTTGAAACTCTTAGATCCCATTCCCAGTGACATTGTTTCTCCAACAAGGTGGCACCTGTTCCAGAAAAGCAATTCTTCCTAAGCCTTGTCAAGTAATGCCACTCCCTAATGACTCAGCAGTCAAATATATGAGTCTATGGGGTCATTCTTTTTCAAACCACCACACAGCAATAGGGAAGTGAGCACCCAACTATCAGATGTGCAGCAGTTTCATAGTTAGTTGCTGGGGCACAGTCATTCAACTGTGGTTTCAAATGGTCCAATTAGAGTTTTTCTGAGACCCTGCCTAACCATATCAGTGGCAGGACACTGTGTTATGTGGCACTAAATGGTAAACAAGAAATCTCTCCATATTCTGCTGAATTCAGCTCTAACCCAAACTTTTCTAAAAGCATTACTTTTAAAGAGAACAGGATATGGAAAGTGATATTGCAAGGGAATTTTAGGAAAATATGATGTTAAGGTTGTTCTATAGTTGAGAGCTGAATACCTCTTCCTAGAAATTCTTAACAGAAAACTTCACCAAGGAGATGAATTTTCAGCCAGGACTTTGAAGCTATGACAATGACATCCCCTGGGGAGGACAGAAGGTGTGACAGATACACAGAACAGGCTACAGTAAGGTAGGGCATGCTGAGCTGACATGTGAGAAGGGGTCATGTTATCTCATGGGCTGTGCTTCTTAGGAATCATACCTCTAACCTCACAATCAGTTTGCAAGCCTTAGAGGAGATTTAGGAGAAGTTTTAGTAACAATTTTATTGCTGTGATAAGGCATTATAAGCAATGAAATTTATAAAAGAATTTATTTTACGTGTGGCTCTCAGTTTCATAGTCTAAGTCCGTGACCATCATGGTGGGGAGCATTTCAGCTGTGATGGGCATGGTGTTGAAATAGTAACTGAGAGCTTACATCTGATTCACATGCAGGAGGTAGAAAGAGAGCTTACTGGGAATAACATGAGCTTTTGAGACTTCAAAACCTACACTAATAACACACTTCCTCTAACAAGAACACACTATTTCAACAAGAAACAGCCTCCTCAGCAAGGTCACACCTACCAATCCTTCCCAAACAGTTCTATTATCTGGAAGCCAAGTGTTTAAATATATAAACGTATGGGGGACATTCTCATTCAAACCGTGACAGGGGCCCCCAAAATATTTTAATATCCTTTGACAATTAAAAGGAGTAAAATGTCATTTTGGTATAAGTTTCTATGAATGATATAAATATGATTTTCTTTATTAAAAGTTAATAGTAGTGTTTTAATGTTGCCAATGCTCACTTACAAAATGTGATATATATATATATATATATATATATATATATATATATATATATATATATAAAATGCATACATACATACACACATACTCTGGAGCTGCAGTTACAGTAAGGCATCAAATGTGAGAGCTTGCATGCAGACTCACATTCTCTGGAAGAAAAACAACCGCTATTTAGCACGGAGACATCTCTCCAAACACACCAAACACACCTACACTCATTTAAAAATGTATTCTATCTTTAATTCTTTACATCACCTACTTTACAATGTAGAGATACTTAAGGATTTAAAATTATAGGAATATGTGAGTCATTTTCTTGATTTAGGCTAACTTATGTGAAATTTATTAATTAGTAAACACTAACAAATGAATTTTCATAAGATAAGGGAAGAATTTAAATAAACTTTCATGACTTGAACTTTCAATTCCATGTTACAGTGCAGAAAACAGATACATTCCAAGTTTATGTAGCTTTCTTACAACCTTGTATTTTATATGTTGCTAACACCTATGCTAAGCTGTGGTAACTTTCTTACTCCCAATTTTTTTCTATGTTACTAACATATGCTGAGCTGTGGTAACTTTCTTAATCCCTTGAATTTTAGATGCTACACATATGCTGAGCTGTGATAGAAGGCATTTACATGTCCAGAACCAACATCTGAAGAAAGAAAACTATCATATTGCTACTGGTTTGTATGCTACATCTAGTAAATGCTCTTTTTTAATCAAGGAAGACACTGTTTAAAAGAGGATTTAGGTTTTCACAGAAAGAACTATGAACCAAGAAGAGACTTCTAAATAAAAATCAATAGATAGAGCTAAATATATAGAAATGTACAAAATCACAATACCAGCATACTTTGGAAACTAGCCCTGATCAGAAGAGAAAGTGCATCCGGAAGTCAATGTGAGCACCTGTTCCTAACAAAACATACTCAGGAGTTAAAACTTCACATAAACTACCAGATGCCAGTCTAATGAATGATGACTATTGAATTTTAAATATGTCCAGACAAGTTTTAATGGGAAGGTATAAAGAAGTATGTTTGCAGGGTAAATCTAATGATGATAACTTCAGGAAATAACAATGTTGCAGGAAACATTAAAAATCAAACCCGCACGCTCCTGCCAGCAACTCTACCCTGCAACCTGGCCGACCAAGCACTGTCGAGCAATGGCGGACCAGTTCTTATCTCATGGAGACTCTCTGGCCCGGATCTCCTGAAACATCTCCACCCACCTCACTGCTTCCCACATTCCCACTGGAGGGTCACTACCACACAAGCACCATGCTTCAAAACCCCACAACCTTTGTGGGTTCAGGCAGACCCACACTTTGCCGCCTTACTTTTCTCTCTTGAACCCAGACAAGCCACCACATGAAGGAAAATGCAACACAAACTTAGTTCAGAAACAATGATAACTCATCACTGGGTGCAACAACTAAAATTTTAGCTTGATAAGCCTTATTATATCTAAATCCTCTCGTGGTGAATCCTGAAGGGTTTGCCATTAAAATTGGGAGAGACTCATAATTATATCTTGTTCTCACACTATCCCAGTCCAAAAAGGACCTAACTCTCTCCTGCTTCCTCTCTTCCTTCGTTCAACACGGAAGTCCCATCTACTCACCCAGTTACTGGCTCCTTTATTCATTAGCGATTAGGTTCACAAGAAATCACCGGAGTACAGACTCA
This sequence comes from Tokudaia tokunoshimensis, assembly GCA_036184795.1. Classification (NCBI taxonomy): domain Eukaryota; kingdom Metazoa; phylum Chordata; class Mammalia; order Rodentia; family Muridae; genus Tokudaia; species Tokudaia tokunoshimensis. The sequence continues at coordinate 80,998,547 of BTHU01000013.1, forward strand.
CTCTTTATCATTGGCAGTTCCTATCAAGAGAGCAGAATTATCATCAAAATACAAACAGCACCAGGCCCAACCACAACTTAGCAACATCTCTTTCAGAGGTGTATATTCCCATTTGGCTCTCTTCTAGGAGTAAGAAGCTTTTTATCAGAGGTAGAACTTGTTTACTCATGACCTCTGATAGGAGAACAACAGGGAACAAGTTGAGAAAGACATTCCTGATCTAGCTTTCTTCTCAAATACCAAGAAAGTATACTTGCCGAAACTTGTCCCCAGGCCTCTCAAACTTGAATAAATAAAGACATACATAATGTCTACAGACACTGTGGCAAAGCTCAAGAGGCCCACAGAAGCCAACTAGTGGCCTTGGAGAAATGCTTCATAAATGGAAGAAATGTGCATTAGAATGTCCTACTAAGACTAAGAGACAAAGGCATGGAATTGCTACGTCCTAAGAGCTCTTTCTCTTTATAAATGTGTTAACATTTACAAATTACGATACTTGCAAGCTATACAAAAGAGTCTATATCATTGTGCATGGGTACAGTTGACTCTTTTGGCTTGCTTCCTAGTCTTTCATTATTTTAAATAGCTTTCCACACTTCTCTCATAGCTGCAATCCTGGTTTATTCTTATTTTGCCACATAAAAACCATCTCAGAGATGATCGAGAATAGTTCAAACAGGAATTTATGGAAGGTTTTAATGGCTTTATCCACTGCCCCTGAAATATCGTATATATTGTGCACACACACATACACAGAGAGACACACACAGGCACACACAGATACACACACGTACACACTCCAGAGCAGTAGAGCTAGAGCTACACAACTTCAGCATTTTTGACTGAGTCACTATTTATAATGAGAAAGATATGGTACTCTTAAGAAATGACATTTTGGCCAGGCAGTGGTGATGCATGCCTTTAGTCCCAGCACTTGGGAGGCAGAGGCAGGGCGAATTTCTGAGTTTGAGGCCAGTCTTGTCTACAGAGTGAGTTCCAGGATAGCCAGGGCTATACGGAGAAACCCTGTCTTGAAAAAAACAAAACAAAACAAAAAAAAGAAACAACATTTTGTCTCCAATTTTGTAAACACGTGTGCCTCTTCTATCCTCCTGAAAGAAAGAGAAATTGACAACATTTGGAATTAAAGACATCAGGCAAGAATAGATATGAACAGATTGAAAGTATAAAGGTGTGGCTACAATCCTTAATCTCATTCACAGTTTCTATTTTTTATTAACTTTAAAGCGATGTTAGATGGTCAAAGTGAGATAGTGTAGCTCATAAACAACAGAAACGCAGTCAGTGCTCTTAGTCTGGATGCAAATAAGTTCTATGTCTTGTAGATCTGGTGACAGATGATGGCCCCTTTCTTCAGTCATGGCACTACTTTCTTGTCACACTGCATCTTTACATGTAAGAAAGGGTGCATGACCTCCTTCAGGCTGCTTTCCTACGGGCATTCATTTTCTTCCTGAGAGTTCCTTCTGAAGATCCAAGTTCTTCTTACAGTCTGATTAAATATTGTGTACCTACTAATATTGGCTGCACAGAAACACCCATGATACATGGGCATATATATTCTTTCTATAAACATAATATATATTCAAGTATTGTGGGAATATCTATTATTATTTGTATAACACATACAACAACAACAAAACAAACCATTCACACAATAACCACCTGAAGTGTGGTCATCCCTCTAATGGACTACCTAATATTCAGTTGGAAGTAGCAAACAAAAAAGAAAAAGAAAAAAAATGAAGAAAAAGAAAGAGGGGGGGTAACGGAGGGAGGGAGGAAGGAAGGAAGGAAGGAAGGAAGGAAGGACAGACGGACATACTTTGAATCTAGTAAAAGTTTGTGTTTCGTCCAGCCCCTGCTGATTCTCTACTAGGCTCACTAGCTGTTCTTTCTACTGCTCAATACACCGCAGTCCAAAGGAAGGGCAGATTTCTTCCAAGGCCTGCAGTAATCTCATTATGCAATAATTGTGTTGACCCTCTCCATTTTTGTTACACTGCAAAAGCCAATTTTTATATCTAAATTCAGTTTTAAGGTCCTTTATCTCAGAGTCTAAGTTTCCAAAGCTAAACTATCAATATAAACCCTTTGTTAGAGGTGAGGAAAAGAAAAAAGACTATGGATTTTATCGGAAATCCCACAGAGCCTACCAGAAAGGGAAGGCTGGTGCACTTTCCCACAGCGATTGTCTCTCCCACTACCTGAGCATTTGTGAGTGCCAGTCAGTGCTGGTCCCTCTACTTGATTATAGCCTCTATTTGTCATTTAAAATTAAGTACATAATTCGTGCAAATATTAACATATATAATGAACATATTATAAATTCATAATTATCAATATTATAAAAATATTAGAAAAATTATCAATTATTAGAAAAACATTCCTGGAAACATTTTTAAAACTGACTATCCACTAGTCACATACATTTTAAATTACTTTTGACTCACTTGGCCTCCTAAATGCAGAAACAAAGACTGATGGGGTCTTGACACAGAGAGTGTGTGAGAAAACGAAATGAGAACACAAATGGACATCATTCCTAGGTTTGCATCTAGAATTCTCAAATGTGCCTGAGCATTTCTGTCTTGTTTGACTGTTGTAAATACACCATCAAGTCTACCACAGAGGAAAACATCTCCTCACAGTGTATGTGGTAAATGTAGAGACACCATGCTAGTCAGTGTACTAAGAATAACTGAACACTGAGTGCTCAGCCATAAACAGGACATCCACTCCATGTCTTCTAAAGCTCAGAAAACAATATAGAAGAGAGGAAGCAAGGAACATGAAAATGCAAATGTAGGAGAAGAACTGTGAAATACTGTCTTCCCTGAATGGTCTATTAAATGCAGTAATGATCCCACAGCATCAGCAGCTGCCTACAGTGGGACTGCACTGCAGGAGACTGGATCTGTCAATAGTCAATCATAGGCCAGGCATGGTAGCAAAAGCCCTTAATCCCAGCACTCCAGAGACAGGGCAGAAAAATCACTGAGTTTGATGTCATCCTAGTCTACAGAGAGTGTTGCAGGACAGCCAGGGTTACACAGAGAAACAACTGTCCTAAAACAAACAAACAAACAAGCAAAAGCAAAAATAGTCAGCTACAATTCTGGGAGAGGCCCACATATCCCTTCTCCATGGAAGGACCAATGGATTCTGGGGGAAGCACAGACTTGTTCAGTTTAGTACCCACTGATGAACTCACTATGCTCCAATAGATAGTTCCCCGAACAGAGATAGTCCTTGTTAAACTCTGGGATTCACAATGGAAAGCAATGTGAATATGGGAAAGTAACTTATCAAGAGCAGTGTGTGTGCTAGTGACGGAAGTGACAAAAGAAGAGGATGTGGGATGATGGTGACAGCAATCCGAATGGGTATGCACAGTCAAAGAACAAACATAATAAAAAATATTAAAGATGGTTCACTTAATAAGGGTACTTGCTGCTGAGCCTTACAACTTTAGTTCAATACCTGAACCTACATGATATAAAGAGGGATCAAGTAAACAGTTGTCCTCTGAATTTCACATGTGAACCATGGATAACTGTGCACCCTCCCCACTCAAACAGCACACAAAATTTAAATTATTTTATTTTTATTTAGATTTTTCAATACTATAAATCATATCCTTTCGTCCCTCTCTAATCACTCTCAGATCCTCAACATCTCCCTCCAGAGAGAGCTTCACGCTTGTTTGTTCTCTCACACTTTCCTTTCACCTCGCCAAATGGAGGAAAACTTAAAAAAACAAAAAACAACAACAGCAAGAGCAAAAACAGACAGCAACTGAACCAAAAAGTGCCAAAAGAGAACCAAAAGCACATCTAAAAAAACATTGAGTCCATTCTGTATTGACCAGATTTTCTTCCTGCTACAGTGTGTGGTTGAATGAGTATGGTGACACTTATTGGAGAAATTGAATTTCTCTTCCCAAAAGGTATCAATGACATGTAGCTCCTTGATTGCAAGTAGGTGTTATGTTCACGTCCCCTTCTCAGTGCTGTGATGTTTTTCAGGTTTACACCTGTGCAGGTCTCATGTGTGCTGTGACACTCAAGGCAAATTCAAATGTTTTATTCCTAATGTGTCTAGATAATGCTGCTTTCTTCGATTCATCTCCCACCTCTGTCTCTTCTAATTTTTCTATCTCCTCTCCCATAAGGGTTCCTGACCATCAACGGGAGGGTTTTGATGAAGCCATCGAATTTAGCATTTAGTGCTCCAAAGTCTCTTATTCTTTATACATTGTACAGTTGAAAGTCTTTTTAAATTACAATCCACTGAAAGATGATCTATGGGTATAGCAATATGTCATTAGAAATCATTGTATTGCTCGGCTTTTAAGCAAAATAATAGCTGCAGGATTTCCCATAGCTCATGACCTATTATTAATTTAAACTCAGAAACAATCTCACCCCATTGTCTCAAATAGCTGCCCTTACAGCAATCACTGAGTAATTCTTCCTTGTGGCTTCCATCTTCACTATGCAGAAAGCAGTATCCATATGGCCAGAAATGTTAGAGGGAACATCAAAGGTCCATGAGGTCTAAGGAAGGATTAAAGGGGAAAGAAGTACTTTAGATGAGTCTTCTGGAGGGTTTGAATGATGGCACAAAGGCTGTGTTCCAAAAAGAACAGTTGAGCACGTGGCAGAGGCATGTGCTGTAATCTACAATGAGCATTTAATATACATTATTTGTCTTCTCTGTTAAGCCTGATTTTTTTTGCAGTATCATTTTTAAGAAATCATTTCCAATTTCCTCCAGACTTTTTAGATTAGTTATTATGCAATCACCCTGCCCACAGTACCTAGCCGACATTATTTAAGCTGTTCATTGTTTACTTCTGCCATGGTGGGAGAAGCATTCAAAGCAGCTCAGTCCACTGTAGTGGGAACGTGAAGGGGAGGCTGCTTTCATCTTGGCAGACCAGAGAACACAGAGTGTGACAGCATCTAGGGGCCATGTGTAAACTTCAAGGCTGCTAGTAACCTACTTCTGACAGCTGGGTCCTTCCTCCTAAAGATTCCACAGTCTCCCCAAATAGTGTCACAAGCTGAGAAGTAATCATTGAAATATCAAGCCGATAGGAAATACATTAGATTAAAAATATACAATACGGCATCTAGAAACATATCTCTTTCATATATTTCCACATATATAACATTAAACTATCAGGAATGGTGTTTAGATAGCTAATCACCACCTCATACATATATAACAGCAGTGTTCTCTATTACTATGGTGATGCCTATTGGGAAGACAAGTTCTTTATCAGTTGCAAGTTAAAAATAAGCTTTCAATAATTTTAGCTAATACTTCTGATTTAATTTATCTCTAACACTGATTAAAACAGTGCAACTAAGGAGTCAAACTACTTTGTACAATGAAGTTTAAAACTAAGAAGTGAAGACATTCCCTGCCTATAGATAGAAATGCCAACCTACACATTTAAGGTTGATTCTGCTTCAGTGAACAGAAAATCTCATCCACTGTGTTAAATTGCATTCAATTTTCAATCACTGTATCAACACCAGTACATCTTCAAGGGGTTGATATGGGAAAATGGACAGGTGCAAATCACTCAATCATTTCAATCAATAATTTATTACACAAATTTCAAATATAGAAGCAATTCCCTCAGTTTGTCAAATATTTATTTATTATTTAGTCAAATTGAGTTTTTACCAGAAAAAACAAAAACAATGATATACAGTATCAATCTGTGTTGTGACCTCCATGCTGAGCCCTGTCCAAAGTGACTGTGGTCTCCACTGCTGTCCAACCATGGCACTGAGACATTCCTAGGGGCCTGTTAGATACTTATATTCAGTTGCCCCCACTATTTTAAAGTGTCTGAGATAAATTTTGAAAACAGTGGGAAGTGAGTTAGTAACACAGCATTGGCTTCATGGAGACAAATCCACAATGTGACTATAACTGAAAAGTTGGTAAGAAATTCTCAGGGAAATGACATAGTTAAAAAGTACTCCTTGGAGAGAAAAAAAGTGATTGCATCAAAAGTGTTAAGTGACAAGTGTTTACTTGGGCAAGGAAAGGGCAACAGAAGACTTTTCTTGGTTGTTCGAAGACCTTATTCTTGACCTAAAATGCCAGATTTAGTATCACTCACACAATTTTGTCAAATACAATTTTTGATGGATGGCAGAATTCATTCTCAAGGCTTATGATTTATGAAATATGACTCGGTTTTAACTCTAACCTAATAGGATTACTAGCCTATAAATACTTTAGCTACTGCAAAGTTCTTTGAGTAGTCATTACATCTTGTGGTATATACATCTGTGTATGTGTGTGTGTGTGTGTGTGTGTGTGTGTGTGTGTGTGTGTGTATGTGTGTATGTGTGTGTGTATTACAATGTGGGCATGTATGCATATACATCCACATGCATGTCAAAACCAAAAGTTGGTGTTGGGTGTCTTCCTCAACCACTGATCACCTTAATTCTTGAGAGAGGGTCTCCCAGTGAACCTACTCACTGCTCAGCTGCCAGAAAGCTGGTAAATTCATCTGTTTCTGCCTTCACTGTGCCCCCAAATTCAATTTTGCAGAAGAATGCCCAACATTTTTCACAGTGGGTGTTGGAGACCCAAATGTGGGAGGCACTTTTACCTAGTGACCCATCTTTGTAGCCCAACATCCTACTGGCTCTGTATCAATTATGATTTAGGTTTAATCTTTTATATGTGATCATTTTATGTTCATGAGAGAAATGGCTTTTACCTTTTTGAAAAGTGAACTTCAGTTACCCTATAACCTTACAATGGTCAAGGTCAATGCTACGGAAGAAACAACAATACTGAAGATAATAATATTTCCTCCAAGAAAAATTTAAAATTTTTCCTCTTTTCAAATTTATTTTATTATGCTAAAATGCTAATAAAACCTTATTACTGTCCTATCTGAAGGGAGTTTGAGGTGCCCAACATATTGCTGAACGCAATGACTATAATTTCTACAACTAATCTCCCTGTTCACTCATTTCTGTTAACTGAAAACTTATATCTATTAATTAGAAATATCTCATTTCCTCAGTGTCTCAGTAATTAAAAATTACTACTCTAATTTTTGGTTGTTTGGATTTGGATGTAATAATAACTTTCTATCTAAACCATGCATGATATGCTCTTTTGTGACCGCTTTATTTCACTCAGTAAAATGTCCTCAAAGTTATTTAAGTTCACTATGATATTTCAGAATTTCGCTTTAAAGACCAAAGTGCATTCTACTCTATAATATATCACATTGGCTTTTCTTAGCCATCTATTTAGAAACATCTATCTATGACATTGCTTCTGTATCCTGGATGCCATAAATATTGTTTCAATTAATGTGGGTGTGTATTAGTGTCTCAGATTCTAATTTTAATTCTCTTGTATGCAAATCTGTCCTAACTTCTCTGGTCATTTCTACACTGTTTTCCATAGTGGATACATTGTATTAGCATTCTGCCAATAGTGCCCAGATATCCAATTCTTCATTTTATGTTAGCATTTTCTTTCCTTCTTTCCATCATCCCTCCTACAGCTTTTCTTTCATCTTCCTTTGCTGCTCTGTCTTCTAAAAGAATAAATAATCACCCTAGCATTGTGAGTTGGTAACTCATTACAGATATTTCAGGAGCACAGATATTGAAAATTTCCCATGTATCCATTCAACATTTTCTTGGAAGAAATGTCAATGTGTGACTTCAATCAATTTAAAATAAAGTTTTAGGTTTTTTGCTACCAAATCAATTGTTACATATTTTAGAGATTAATCCCTTTGCAAATAATGTATATGTTGCTAATATTTTCTCTTTCTCTAGTTCCTTTTTCCTCTAGTGATTGTACCATAAGTGAAAACATTAAACATAAGAAACAAAAAGAATGATTATCTCTCAGGTGACTGTCCAAGTTAGGTACAGCCAGGGGCACAGGAAACAAAGAAGTGGCATAGCAGCTGGGAGAGGGTCCTTCTGGGCTACAGCAGCACCCAGGAGCTGGGCTGAGCCACAGTCCTCTGTACCAGGGAGAGCTGGTCTCCCAGGGGTAGTGAGACAGGCTTACACGCCCACAGGAGGGACAAGCTCCAGCCAGAGACAGCAGGACCAACTAGCACCAGAGATAACTAGATGGCATAAGGGAAACTCAAGAACATTACCAACAGAAACCAAGGCAACATGGCATAATCTGAACACAGTTCTCCCACCACAGCAAGTACTAGATATACCAACACAACAGCAAGATTTGGATTTAAAATCACAGCACATGATGCTGATAGAGGACTTCAAGAAATACATAAATAACTCCATTAAAGAATTATAAGAAAATACAAACAAACAAGTTAAGGAAATGAAGAAAACCATCCAGGATATAAAAATGGAAGTAGAAACAATAAAGAAATCACAAAGGGAGAAAACTCTAGAGATAGAAAACCTAGGGAAGAAGTCAGGAGTCATAGATGCAAACATCAACAACAGAATACAAGAGATAGAAGAGAGAATCTCAGATGCAGAAGATACCATAGAAAACATTGACACAACAGTCAAAGAAAATGCAAAAAGCTCCTAAACCCAAAACATCCAGGAAATCCAGGACACAATGAGAAGACCAAACCTAAGGATTATAGGTATAGAAGAGAGTGAAGATTTCCAGCTTAAAGGACCAGTAAATGTCTTCAACAAAATTTAAGAAAACTTCCCTATCCTAAAGAAAGAGATGCCCATGAACATGCAAGAGGCCTACAAAATTCTAAATAGATTGGAGCAGAAATGAAATTCCTCCCATCACATAATAATCAAAACACCAAATGCACAAAACAAAGAAAGAATACTAAAAGCAGTAAGGGAAAAATGTCAAGTAACATATATAGACAGACCTATCAGAATTACACCAGACTTCTCACCAGAGACAATGAAAGTCAGATGATCCTGGGTAGATGCCATACAGATCCTAAGGGAACACAAATGCCAACACAGGTTACTATACTCAGCAAAACTCTCAATTACCATACAAGGAGAAACCAAGCTATTACATGACAAAAACAAATTTACACAATATCTTTCCACAAATCCAGCCCTACAAAGGATAATGAACAGAAAACAACAAAAGGAGGGAAACTACACCCTAGGAAAAGCAAGAAAATAATCTTCTTTTAACAAACCAAAAAGAAGAGAACCACATTTGCACAGCTCTTCCTCTAATAAAAAAATAACAGTAATCAACAATCACTTTTCCTTAATATCTTTTATTATCAATGTACTTAATTCTCCAATAAAAAGACATCAACTAACAAACTGGATATATAAATAGGATACATACAAGTTGCATACAAGAAACTCACCTCAGGCACAAAGACAGACACTACCTCAGAGTAAAAGGCTGGAAAACAATTTTCTAAGCAAATGGTCCCAAGAAACAAGATGCTGTAGCCATTATAATATTGAATAAAATTGACTTTCAACCTAAAGTTATCAAAAAAGATAAGGAAGGACACTTCATATTCATCAAAGGAAAACTCTACCAAGATGAATTCTCAATTCTGAATATATAAGCTCCAAATACAAGGGCACCCACGTTTATAAAAGAAACTTTACAAAACTTCAAACTACACATTGCACCCCACACAATAATAGTGGGAGACTTCAACACCACACTCTCAGCAATGGACAGATCATGGAAACAGAAATTAAACAGAAACACAGTAAGACTAACAGAAGTTATGAACCAAATGGATTTAACAGATATCTATAGAACATTTTATCCTAAAAGAAAAGAATATACCTCCTCTTAGCACCTCAAGGTACCTTCTCCAAAATTGACCATGTACTCAGTCACAAAAAAGACCTCACCAGATATAAAAAGATTGAAATAATCCCATGCACCCTATCAGATCAGCACAGACTAAGGCTGGTCTTCAATAACAACAAAAATAACAGAAAGCCCACAGACACATAGAAACTGAACAATGTTCTACTCAATGATAACTTGGTCAAAGAAGAAATAAAGAAATTGAAGACATTTTAGAATTTAATGAAAATGAAGGCACAGCATACCCAAACTTACAGGACACAATGAAAATAGTGCTAAGATGAAAATTCATAACTCTAAATGCCTCCAAAAAGAAACTGGAAAGAGCATACACTAGCAACTTGATAGCACATCTGAAGGCTCTAGAACAAAAAGAACTAAATATAGTCAAGAGGAATAGAGGGCAGGAAATAATCAAATTCAGGCCTGAAATCAACCAAGTAAAAACAAAAAGAACTATACAAAGAATCAACCAAACCAGGAGCTGGTTCTCTGAAAAAACCAACAAGATAGAAAAACCCTTAGCCACACTAACCAGAGGGCACAGAGACAGTATCCAAATTAACAAAATTAGAAATGAAAAGGGAGACATAACAACAGATACTGAGGAAATCCAAAAAACTATCAGATCCTACTACAAAAGCCTGTACTCAATAACACTAGAAAATCTAGATGAAATGGACAATTTTCTAGACAGATACCAGCTACCAAATTTAAATCAGGATCAGATAAATAATCTAAACAGTCCCATAAGTCCTAATGATATAGAAACAGTCATTAATAAACCTCCAACCAAAAAAAGCCCAGGACCAGAAGGGTTTAATGCAGAGTTCTATCAGAACTAATACCAATGCTCTTCAAACTATTCCACAAAATAGAAACAGAAGGAACACTAACCAATTCATTCTATGAAGCCACAATTACGCTGATACTTAAACCACACAAAGAAGCAACAAAGAAAGAGAACATTAGACCAATTTCCCTTATGAATATTCATGCAAAAATACTCAATAAAATTCTTGCCAACTGAATCCAAGAACACATCAAAACGATCATACACCAAGGTCAAGTAGGATTCATCCCAGAGATACAGGGATGTTTCAATATACAGAAATTCACCAATGTAATATACTATATAAACAAACTCAAAGGAAAAAAAAACACATGATTATTTCATTAGAAGCTGAAAAAGCATTTGAAAAAATCCAACAATCTTTCATGATAAAACTCTTGGTAAGATCAAGAATCAAGTTCCATACCTAAGTATAGTAAAAGCAATATACTGCCAACAAGTAGCCAACATCAAACTAAATGGAGAGAAACTTGAAGCAATCCCACTGAAATCAGGGACTAGACAAGGCTGTCCAATCTCTTCCTCCCTGTTCAATATAGTACTGGAAGTCCTAGCCAGAACAATTAGACAAAAGGAAGTCAAAGGGATACAAATTGGAAAGAAGTCAAAGTATCACTATTTGCATATGATATGACAGTATAATTAAGTGACCCCAAAAATTCTACCAGGGAACTCCTAAAGCTGATAAATTCAGCATAGTGGCCAGATATAAAATTAACTCAAACAAATCAGTAGCCTTCTATACTCAAAGTATAAAGAAGCTAAGAAAGAAATTAAGGAAAGGGTACCCTTCACAATAGTCACAAGTAATATTAAATACCTTGGTGTGACTCTAGCCAAGCAACTGAAAGATCTGTCTAAGAACTTCAAGTCTCTGAAAGAAGAAATTGAAAAAGATCTCAGATGATGGAAAGATCTCCCATGCTCATGGATTGGCAGGATTAATATAGTAAAAATGGTCATCTTGCCTAAAGAATCTACAAATTCAATGCAATCCCCATCAAAATTCCAACTCAATTCTTTATAGAATCTAAAAGAGCAATTTCCAAATTTATCTGGAACACTAAAAATCCCAGTATAGTGAAAGCTATTCTCAACAATAAAAGAACCTCTGGTGGAATCACCATCCCTGACCTCAAGCTATACTACAGAGCAATAGTGATAAAAACTGCATGGTATTGGTACAATGATAATCAATGGAATAGAACTGAAGACCCAAAACTGAACCCATTCTCCCTTGATCTTTCACAAAGGACCGAAAACCATCCAGTGGAAAAAAGACACCATTTTCAACAAAGGGTGCTGGATCAACTGGCAGTCATCATGTAGGAGAATACAAATTAATCCATTCTTATCTCCCTGTACAAAGCTCAAGTCCAAGTGGATCAAGGACATCCACATAAAACCAGATTCATTGAATCTAATAGAAGAGAATTTGGGGAAAAGCATGGAGCACCTGGCCATAGGGAAAAATTTCCTGAACAGAATACCAATAACTTATGCTTAAAGATCAAGAATTGACAAATTGGACCTCATAAAATTGCAAAGCTTCTGTAAGAGAAAGGACACTGTCAATAGGACAAAACAGCAACCAACAGAATGCATAAGTTCTTTACCAATCCTACAACCAATAGAGGGCTAATATCCAATATATGCAAAGAACCTCAAAAAATGACTCCAAAGAACCAAATAACCCTATTAAAAATGGGGTACAGAGCTAAACAAAGGACTCTCAACTGAGAAATACGGGATGTCTAAGAAACACCTAAAGAAATGTTCAACATCCTTAATCATCAGAGAAATGGAAATCAAAACAACCTGAGATTCTATCATACAAAAATCAGAATGGCTAAGATAAAAAAACTCAGGGGACAGCAGATGCTGGCGAGGATGTGGAGAAAGAGGAACACGCCTCCATTGCTGGTGGGACTGCAAGCTTGTACAACTACTCTGGAAATCAGCCTGGTAGTTCCTCAGAAAATTGAACATAGTACTACTTGAGGACCCTATAACACTCCTGGACATATACCCAGAAGATGCTCCAACATGTAATAAGTACACATGCTCCACTATATTCATAGCAGCCTTATTTATAATAGCCAGAAGCTGGAAAGAACCCAGATATCCCTCAACAGAGGAATAGATACAGAAAATGTGGTACATTTACACAATGGAGTACTACTCAGCTATTAAATCAATGAATTCATGAAATTCTTAGGCAAATGAATGGAACAAGAAAATATCCTCTGTGAGGTAACCCAATCACAAAAGAACACACATGGTATGCACTCACTGATAAGTGGTTATTAGCCCAAAAGCTAGGAATACCCAAGATACAATTCACAGACCACATGAAGCTCAAAAAGAAGGAAGACCAAAGTGTTGATACTTTGTTCCTTCTTAAAAGGGGATCAAAACCGGGCAGTGGTGACACATGCCTTTAATTTCAGCACTTGGGAGGCAGAGGCAGGTGGATTTCTGTGTTCCAGGCCAGTCTGCTCTACCGAGTGAGCTACAGAAAGCCAAGGCTACACAGAGAAACCCTGTTCCGAAAAACGAAAAAAAAAAAAAAAAGAGGGGTGTGTGTGGATCAAAATACCTATGGCTCACAGCCAACCAATGGACAGAGCATAGGTTCCCCAATGGAGGAGCTAGAGAAAAGACCCAAGGAGCTGAAGATGTTTGCAGCCCCATAGGAGGAACAATAATATCTACCAACCAGTACCCCCAGAGCTCCCAGGGACTAAACCACCAACTAAAGAGTACACATGGAGGGACCCATGACTCCAGCTACATATGTAGCAAAGGATGGCATTTTGAGACATCAATGAAAGATAATGCCATGAAGGATGGATGTCCCAGTATAGGAGAATGTTAAATCAGGAAAGTGTGTGTGTGGGGGGGGGGGTTTAGTATGCAGGGGGAGGGGGATGGGATAGGGTGTTTTTGTGGGGGTAATGACAAAAGGGGATAACATGAAATGTACATAAAACAAATATCTAATAAAAATAACTTTCAAAAAAAAAGAAACAGAAAGCTAACAATATTCCACCTCGTGATTTTAAAATATGATGTAAATATACAGTATCCAAGACAGTTTGTTAGTCGCACATAGACAAATACATAGAACAGTGGAACAGGATAAAAGTTTGAGAAACAGACACATGTTCATCATCCAAGTCTCAAGGAGACACTATGAGAAAACAAAGCAAAACAGTTTTTTATGACAACTAGTAGAAGACTGGAAATGCATTCCCATTTACAGAATGAAAATTTCCACTACATCAGGCACAAAAATACACTCAAAATGGACTAGATACAAATGTAAGACTCCAACATAAACAAGTAGGAAATTTTTACCTGACATTGCTTCTAGCTGTAATTCTTTAATGAGGTCTTAGCTATGTTAATGGCAACAAATCTAATGGTAAATATTTGGAAATACATGAACTAGAATACAGAAACCAATCTGTGCAACAAAGAACACAACAGCAAAATATACACTAAAGGTTGATCTTTGAACTTATTCAAGTTCATCAAAGATGTCTATGGTCATTGATCACCGATCAATGATCATATGATCATTGATGCTTATAGTCCTCATCCTGTAAAGGATCTTTCTGACATGGCTAATTAACTACTGAAATTTGATTCCTGGAATCCATGTGGTATCACTCCACCCCTAATAAAAACATAGCAAAACCGTTTTATGTATATGTGTCAATGTATAGAAAATAATTTTGGAAAATTCTTATAAACACTAAGAATCTGTTTTGGGTTATAGGTAATTTAGACTATGAATAAACAAAGTAAAACTGATAGATGAGTGTTCTGGTATTACCCCAATCTCACTAAACACTGAATCAAGGTATACTGTTAAACAAAAAAAGGGGGTTCTAATCTTGCCAGTTTTGAGAGAGACTTTTTAGCTTCCTGAACATTCTACCTCTCTTTCTGTACTTGAATATGGCATTTATCAGAACTAGAAGAAGTAGTGAATAAATTATATTTACAAAATCTCTGAGGAGACAGGACATAAAATACATTGAAAAACAGAAATCAACATTGGTATGGAAATGTCATAAAAATGTACTATGCAGATAGAAAACCCCAACCAGGATTGGATTGCTGACTTTTATACTTTGAAGCTCCATTGCCTTATTTTTCTATGAAGTGTGGGAGGTTGTTGCTGAGAGTAACTGGTATTTTAACCTTTACCTGTTCAAATGTCACAAGAAGGATTTTGACTATTAGGGTGAAATGAAAGTTCAATGCATTTATTATTCTAATCACACTTTAATCTATAAAGTATAAAATACACTTGTAAAAATAGAATAACCACCTATTTGTTTGACCTTATAAAAGAGCAGGGTCAAAGAGGAACACTAAGTATCTGAGTCAAGTGTTAACAATGTATCAAAAGCTTTGATAGAGAAGAGAAACATTTAAAAGAATAAATAAAGTACAGAGAATTTGTTCATGATTATGTCCTCTATTTGGAAAATAAAATCACAAAGATGTTAGTTATTTGATAAAGAAAGCATTAGTGGAAATATTTTAGAGATGATAGAATTTAAAAGTAAATAAAAAGCATAGTTATATATAAAAAAATTCTACACAAAATTGAGCAGAATAAGTTTAAGCAGTATAAAGGTAGACAGAGCAGAGTAAATAATCTGATTCAAAAATGATGAACATACATTGTCTTGTTTTTAGTTTTTTTGAGATTTAATACATAGTTTGTCTCTAGTTATGTAGCGCCCCCTAAGAACATTATCAGCAGCAGCATTACAATCTACTTCACCATTACCATTATCAGCATGAATCCCCATCACCACCATGACAGTTACCATCTTTATCACTATTATCACAACCATCACCATTACCATCACCATGATCATTATCAGCATCAATATCACTATCATCACTGCCATCATCACCACCATCACCATCCAATCCTTTGATGAAGTATTGGAGATTATTGGGTAAAAATTATGTATATCTTATATTATATAACAAGTTATAACTATTACTCTGTATACCTTTAATATATTTCACTGGGAGATAGTTGGTAGTTTATATACTCTGCATGACTCTGTCAACACAGCTGGAATGAAGAAACCAATCTGTATACAAAATCATGAATAAATGAACAGTAAGTGTCTGTGAGCTATAGAAAGAATTTTATGGGCTTTGAAAGTTATTTGATGCAGCTCTCCCAAACATGCAATAATTATTTTTTTTTAAATGTTGATAGTCTGAAAATTGTTTTATCAATAAAACATTTTAGATCTAGGTCATTTCATACAGCAGAAATAAGAAGAGTTTCTTAATAAGTACTCAAACGTTTTGAATTCACTGCTGAATAAGGTTTAAAAAAATGTACCTATACCCTGATATAAAGTCAAGGATACATAAGTGTCACTACTATAAATGCTTTATTGAGAGCATCTTAACAGACTATATGCTAAAGTTATATAAAATCAGCGCCATGGACATGTGGACACTGACAAAAATTCTGTGTGTATAGCCTGGAAACTTGATGTAAATTTTCCTCCACTAACACTGCTTCTATAATCTTAATCAGGCCAGTTAGTCTCCTGGGTTTCAAGGAAACATTTTGCTTACAGGAAAGCGATACATGAGGGGATCTCCTGATGTGCTTTATTGTTATGCTCTGATTCTGTCTTTTAGCTCTAATTTTCCCAGAATAAAAGATTGGCAATTTTCTTCTTTAGAGATGTGAAAACAGGTGCTGCATACCTTCCCTTATTGTATTCTTGGGTTGTCTGTACTATCTACAACACACAAAGTCTCAAGTACTTCATAAATGGAAGAGATAATTCAATGCCATTATTTTGATTCTCAGAAAATGCCTGGGGATACAGCTGCTGGGTTACTTTACAATGCTGTAAGAATTCCAAATTCCAACCTGAGTTTTTGACAAACTGATCTAGAATTTCCCTGCAAGGGAGATAAACTTCATATGGAGTCCACCAAGAAAACTTGCTTGCTGCCAAAAGAAAGGGCAAGATACTCAACATTACAGTTGGTGAAATCATAAGGTAAACTGGAGCCAACTCTTCCTCAGTTTTGTAATGAACATGAAACATAGATCCTGATTATAAATGTCAAAATTTATGAATAAGGTATGAAATTTGTGATTTTCAGGTAGAAAGGTATGAATCCTGGTACTTGTTTTTATTTCATTTATACAAGCTGAATAGATGACATCGATAACTTTAGTTTCTTTAAATAGTGAAAGCAGAATCTTTAGGCTAGAAAGGGATTGATAAGTCAAAGTACTATGATAAAGATGTTGATCGATTCTTCGTTAAAATGTAAAGGTAATTATCCTGCTTTTCTAGTATATCCATAGTACTGTCACCATTGAAAGATACCCTAGGGCTTTCACTTGTAACAGGTTTCCTCAGGAAGTCATGAGTCCTGCTGGTACTACACAACTGACACTTGGAATCTGAAAACCAATCAATGTATTGTGCCTTAATGTCTTCCCTACATACAAGTGCACATATTTTCCCACTATGTGGGTTGTTCCTAAGTTGGGAAATTATGCAGGAGAGAAGAGGGGGAGATCATGTTTAAGTCAAGAAGATATTTTGGTTGTTACCTGCTTTTGAGGAAAAGACTACTCATAAAAATTTATAATTTGCTCATTGTAGTGGTACATGAGAAAATCAAAAGGACAAAAAATGGAGTTAGGTTAGGTTCAGAATTGTTGAGTAATTGAATATCACAATCTATAACGTATTAATAGGTAGGGAAAAGTGACGAAAATCAATGTAGAGGATCATCAGTGACCCCTTGACCACAGTGATGTGTTTCATCTACACATGACTGAGTTATTGTTGTTCTTTAGAAATATTTCCATGGTGTTTTTGTGAAGGGTAAATTACCAGCATAAGAACTGAAAGAAAAAACAAGAACAGCAAATAACTTGGGAATTATTGTGCGTGTAAAGGAATTGAGTGATAAATACCAGAACAAAGATGGTGACAGTGTAATGATAAAAGAAAAATGACTTTTAAATGAGGTATAGATGTAGAAATATCCAATGTAGAAAAAAAAAAAAAAAGAAAATCAAATCTGAATGTCTAGGACTGAATTCAGGAGGGACTGCTTAGTAAGCAACTTTCCAGCATTCCTCATTATGATTAACTGATTTCAAACCAAGAATTCTAGCACCATATATAATCACAATACTCGAGAAGGTAAGATCAGAAGGCTCTAAACTAGATGGCCTTTCCTTCAGTCTCTGCTCCACTCTTTAGGAAAGGCCATCCAGAGATTGTCCCACCTAGGGATCTATCCCATCTGCAGACACCAAACCCAGACACTATTGCTGATGAATGCGGGGTCCCTGATGGAGAGGAGTTGGAGAAGGGACTGAAGGAGTTGAGGGATTTTGCATCCCCATGGAGAGAGAAACAGTGTCAATAGACCAGACTTCACCCTCCCGTAGCTCCCAGGAACTGGACCACCAACGAAAGAATACACATAGAGGGTCCCATGGTGCTGGCAGCGTATGTGACAGAGGATGACCTTATTGGACATCAGTGGGAGGAAAGGTCCTTGGGCCAGAAGGTATTGAATGCCCCAGTGTAGGGGAATGCCAAGGCAAGAAGATGTGAGTGCGTGGGTGAGTGGGGGAGCACCCTCATAGAGGCAGGGGGAGAGGGGATGAGATAGGGATTTTCTAAGGGGAAACCTGGAAAGGGAAAGACATTTGAAATGTAAATAAAGAAAATATACAATTAAAAAAAAAAGATAGGAGATAGGAGCCTGGTATAGCTGTCCCCTGAGAGAATGTGCCAGAGCCTAACAAATACAGATGCGGATGTACACAGCCAAACCTCGGACTAAGCACGGGGACTTCAATGGAGGAGTTAGGGGAAGGACTGAAGGAGCAGAAGGGGTTTGCATCCCCACAGGAAGAATAACAATATCAATCAACCAGGCCCCCCAAAACTCCCAGAGACTAAACTATCAACCAGAGTACACACGGAGGGTCCTATAGCTCTAGCTACATATGTAACAGAGGATTACCTTATCTGGCATCAATGGGAAGAATGAGGTCTTGTAGAGGCTTGATGCCCCAGCATAGGGGAACTCTAGGGCACTAAGGCAGGAGTGGGTGGGTGGGTGGAGGAGCACCCTCATATAAGCAGGGAAAACAAGGGAAGGGATAGGAGGTTTGTGGAGGGGAAACTGGGAAGGGGGATAATGTTTGAAATGTAAATAAATAAAATAACCAATAAAAAATTAAAAATAAAAAAAGAAGCTCTAAATTGGACATCAAATTCCAGGCTGGTTGGAGCTATTTGAGGGAAAGTTATCTGGAAAGAGTAAGAATGGAAGCCTTAGAACAAGACTACTGTGGAAATAACCCTGGCTCCACTCTGCACTATTTATGAGATAGTAAGCAAAATTATACAATTTTCTTACAGGGTGGGAGTGAATCTAGTCCCTTATATGTGCTGAACTCTTCACTCATACCATATCAGTATTATTTTTTTCTGTATAATGAAGGTAATGTATACATGAAATATATAGGATTTAAATACAACATTCCTCATACATAGTTAAATCTCAATACATGTTTAAAAGTCAAACATATTCTAGTTGTTCTAGCTCATATGTACTACAACAGTACAGTGGGGTAGATACTAGCATCCTTCTTCCTATTGTGTTTGTTGAGATGCTGAGCCAGAGAAAACTTGGAAATTTGTCCAGTGTCAAAGAAATCACCATCAGAGGGGCTAAAATTTGGACATGGGTTTCTATGAATGCAAAAGACACAGATGCTCGTACTTCTAATTCACTTGTTTCACTTTTGTGACTTGGGGATGGTTTAATAGAAGTTTTTTCATAAACAAAATGCAGTCATCAGAGTTATTTTCTGGGCCTGATCAAGGTCATTAGTATGTAGAGTTATATTTACTAGCAAGTCCTGGAACACCAATGGAGAGTTGGTTCCTCTTGCTTTGTACCATGACCCTCATTTTCACTGCGACAGGCACAACATATATTTCTGAATCTTGTCCTCCTCAGCAACCTGTATGTCCATTAATTGCAGAAAGAAGACTGGCTGACCAAGGGAATCTTAGCCTAACATGAAACATTTACCAAACAGGGACCACTTATTGTTTGTACTATCTTGACTGTTTCTTAGTTTTGATGTCACAGATCATTGCTCAACAAAAAGGCATTCATTTAAAGATTTTAAAGATGGAATTAATAAGAATACTGAGTGACATTTTTGAAAACATGTCAACTCCTAATAGGATTTAGGGAAGAAATAAAGTAGGATACAGAATCAAAGTTCTAAGTTCCAAAACTTGCTTACCTCGATGTTGCTTTGGGTTTTAGACAAATTTCCCAGGATCTTTTTGCTGTTTTCTTGGATGTAGTCATACTGATCTGCATGAGACTACCTCTGACTTTTCTTTAATTCTAAAATCCTCATATGCATGTGAATTTTTTTCAGTCCTTCATTCCTAATAAAATTTGTTTCATGACCACAAGTAGCCTTCCACATGCCTTTGGAATAAAGTTGTGGGAATTTAAAAATTAGAGAAAGCAATTTATATGCTTACATTTAACCAACTTATTGAAATCATGGAATACATCTCTTCTCAGTGTCATGTTGCCTCTGTGCTAATTTATTTAGAATATTGTAGGTAAGGAGCAAAACATATGAATATAAGAAAAACCTAAGCATAGCATGTTTTGTTATTAATGAAATGTGACCACTTAGTTCTCAGCTCTTGGTGTCAGCTGTGCTTGAAGACACATGATAATTTGTGCTAGGAATTAAGGAGACTGACTATTTTCTAAAGAATGTGAAAGAAGAATCAAGGGCAACAGCTCTTCCTCTATAGTTCAACCCTCAAGGTCAGGGACTTCCCAGAGTCTTATTCCCCTTCTAGGATGGCTCTGATTCCTCATCTAAAGTTCATCTTGCTTAAGAATGTGGTGATACCTATTTTTTAGACATTTTTTTTAATGGAAGGTGCTGCTTTGCATATCTTTTTCAACTCCAAACAGGCTTCTGTGCTGTGCCTACTGTTCATAAAAGTGTTATATTGGTGATATTATCAATATACAATGTAATTATTTTGTTCAAGACTTGCTTTTATTTTCTAACACTATCTGGTAGCAAAGATGCAGGACTAAAGCATATTGTTATGAACTAACTTCATCCACTGAAGTTATTGATGATTACTAAATATTCTGACCATCACATTTACAGGAATCAATTTAAAACTATGATATAGTTAAATTCATTATCTGGAGAATCTGAAGTTGTATATTATGGTTTGAGATTATAATGACAAAAAAGGAAAATCTTTTGGGGATGGAGCGGGAGATAAGAAAGATACACCATAGTCAGTGGTATCTTTAATCAAAACAAAAACAAATATATAAAGTCCAAGTATACGTATGACTATCATTCTACTCTTCGACAGTTTCTCTTGTGGAGAGTTTTTGGAACTTCTTGGTAGAAATCTGACATTGGGCCATGACAAGGAAGTAAGCTCATGCAGGAATCTAATTTTAGGCTAGAGCAGGGAAGTAAGCTCTGGCAGGAATCTAAATCTTATACTAGAACAAAAAATTAGACTTCAGGCATGAATATGACTTTGGGCTAGGACAGCAAGTAGGCTCAGAAATTTTGATAATCCTGATAAACCCTTAGAAACAATGATCAAAGAAGTGACCACAGGACTTTGTTTATTGCCTTGTTTCTTGACTATTTGTGTTTATTATACTGCTTGACCTTATTACTTACATGTAATTAAAATGGTATAAAAGAATATTGGGAAAAAATAAACCCACCTCCAGTCTCAGAACTGGTTGGAGTCATGCTACAGTATTGTCTAATTGTCTCATTTTAATCCTTGCTCCTGCCCTGGAGAACCTGTTGACTGACTGAGCAGGCTTGATCATTGTCTCATATATAAGGGTAAATAGTCAAATAAAAAATTACAACATGATGAAATATTGTTATATATTCTGTTCCTGTAAATATTGAGGAGTATTTCCTTTTATTTATATTATGATGTAAATATACACATAAAAAGACATTTAAATGAAAAAAAAATTACAACAGATTTGGCCAGATGGAAATATAGTCATTTATGCTCTTATATAGTATTGAATGAGATAATATTTTACTGTATATATATGTATAAATGTGTATATATATATATATATATATGTATATGTGTATGTGTGTCTGAACACATACATATGTATATGCTTGGTTCTTTTTCTAGGTTGTGGGAATTAGTGATTTAGAAAGTTGACTGCAGCTGTTGGCAATACTGCAGGGAAAAATAAAATAAAAAGGTTAAGGAGTGTTTGGGGAGAGATGAGATGCTGAGATGCAAGCAAATTTCAGTAGTGTAGCCAGCGAAGATGTATGTGCTGACAGCTGAAGGTGACAGAATGAACCTTGTGAAGGAAAGCCAGGACCAGAAAATAGTAAGTGTGCAGTAAGACACATAACAGGAAGGCTAGAAACAATCAATCGCCTTGTGGAAGTGGAGAGGATGGGCATAAAGAGAGTAAATGAGAACACGGGAAAAGAACAATGCCCTGTTGCCTCTTTCGATCAATTTTTTTTTTAAAGAATTTAATTGTCACTAGTGTTTACTGCTCTAAATGGTAGTGGGACCTGGGAGAATGGAGGTGATAAATGAGGCAGAATAAGGTCTCATGCAATGGCCAACTTTATTCTGAGCATCAAGTAATTTATATTCTAAGGGTTACAATAACCACAAGAGTAAAGTGGATAATCACAAAGGCAAGCTGCAAGTGGCAGGCAAGTTGCACAAGGTAAAAACATATTTTTCCATACTAGCGTATAAACAAATAGCAATAGTAAGTTGCAATAAATAATCTGAAATAGAATCACTCCTATCTGCTATACATGGGAGTGGCACAAAAATGCCTTCCAAGTACAATTTTGTGTTTTTGAAGAAAGCAAGCTCACAAGACTTTGGTCCTAGTTTCTTGAAGATTTTCTCAAAACCACTCAGAATCTCCTCACAGTGCTGAATTCTCAGATTGCATTCTGACAACTAGAATATTTGGGGCAGAAAAATGGGATACTTTAACTCATATCTAACTAGACGGTTCCAATTTGTAAATCATGAAGACATGGAATGAGGGCCAGAGATGTAACAGGGAAATCATTTTGGAAGGTTGCTATTGTTCAAGTGGGAAATTATAACTTAGTCCAAGGTAGTTTCAATGTAGTGAAGTGTGCAATGTTGCAAAGTGGTCAGACTTTTGATGAACTGAGAAATCAAGACTGTCAGATTGCTTGAGTGATCAAATGTGGGAAATTCAAAAATAAAGTTGTTGGGTGAAGATTCTAATGCCATGGTCTGTGCATCTCTAGCCTGAAGTTGCTCTAGTATGTGGCAAAGAGACTCTAGGAGAAACTGACTTTTGGTGAAAACCCAAGAGTCTTTTTTTCAACATATCAGATTTGAGATAATTTGTAAGATATTCTTCCTCACCTTGAGAGTTTAGAAGAATGAAACTAGAAGACTAAATGTGTTTAGATCATTAGCACCAGGTAATATTTAATATGCTGTGAAAGGATGAGAAGAGGGGAAGGAATAAGCCTTGAAATAAATAGTGCCTTAGAGTTCCCCAGAAGTGGCAGGCCAGGAGGGTTAGAGGGATAAAGCAGGAATGAGTAGACTAAACACCATCTCTGAGGGTGAAGGAACAAGGAATCCCACACTAGCATCATTCTCTGCTAAGTTGACTAATACCTAATGTTTATGTAAATCAAAGCAATGTATTCTACCTCCTAGATATATGCAAATATTTATTTGCCAATTGAAAAATAACCAAAAATAGTTTGAGTAATTCTACTAAAAACAACTGTTAGGAACTGAAATTTTCCATGTGAGGATGTTTTGAATATTTGAAAGCCAAGTCCCTTTAGTCCACAAACTGGGTCATGAAATCTGGATTTTTGTATCAGTTAAAAAAAAAAATCTGCATTGAGAGAACAATGAGTTGAGACCTGGGCAATCATGTATGTATCATTTTAAATCCTTTCAGATTTGGCTTCCTTTCCCCTGAAAGCAGAATTCTGACTTTTATGGCAGGTCAGCTATATAGGTAATCTGTGTGCCCTCAGCAGAGAACTCTAGCAATTACAGTTTTCTGAGCACCTGGGGTGTGGAGCTGACAGGCTGACAGCTATAGAGAAGTGACAAGAAGCCCTGCAATATCACATTTTTTCCTACACACTACCTAAGGGCTGAACATATGCCTCTCTATTAGTGAAAATGGATTCGCTTCCACTAAGAAACTTAAAAAGGAAGCATTCATCAGTGACGACTGTAGTAATCTTGCTATGAATTGAGGTAAATCAGGAAAGGAGAAATGATCAAACACTTTCTATTTATGTGATATTTTATTAATAAAGGATTTGATTCAAGGTAACTTTTTATAGATTCCTGGATACCTATCCTCTAGATTTCACCATTTTATAATGATAGGTATCCATTTATCAACTCAAAATTTTATATATATGAAGTAAATTATATATATATGTATATATACATATATATTCCTTAGTTTTTAAGTAATTATACTGCAAAAAAAAGCTTTTATTTGTTTAAAGTTTTCTTCTGATTTTATGCAATGAAACGCCCAAATACCATTCTATCAACCAGAAAATGTTCTACTATTATCCAGGGCACCACACATATTTGATGAATAAGAATGATATATGGTTAAGTATATGGAAATAAACAGTATGTAAAGTTTATCTTAATTTTTAGTATTATTCAACAAACCCAGAGTTACTTGGGATTAAAAAGGAAAAAGTACACAAGACCAAGAAGTTTAGTTTCAAACCTTCATGGTGTAGTTATTTGGGGACACCTTCCAAATGTTGCTTCATTTTAAAGGGGTTCTTGCCAATGGCTCAGAGGAGCAACACATTGGAAGTTTCCAGATATCACCCTTTGGCAGTTGGATTTGCTCAACATCCCAGTGGTCCCTGCTTAGCAGTTTGTCTCACTTTCATTGGCAGTAGCTTCCTGGAATATCTTGTACTGATAATGGTGACAGTTCCAAGACAACAATAGTAAAAACCATGTTGTGAATCTCTAGCTTCTTAAAGCAAGTGCAGTGATTTTTATCACCATTTTGCTTTAAGCAAGTTATTAAATCTTCCCAAAGCAACTGCTAACAGTGAAAACAGTAAGTATAACTATAGTATACACCATTTTCCTTATCTGTGTCTTCTACTAGGCACCACCTACCATGCTCAGTGTAGGAGCTCTTTGTAGAATCAACCGCATGGAATCCAGCCAATAGACCTCTCAGGGGCTTCCACAATCTGTTCTTCCTACCCTACATGTTCCTTTCCACCTACATGACTTTGGGAATTGGGTTTTAACAGCTGTCCTCAATGGAGTAGTACTAAGGTAGAAATGAAGTTAAACTTGTGTTGTCAGTTTTAGTTAAGTTAGGCATATTCATATTAATGACTTAGAGTTGTCTACCACATGTGATGTACTCATTCTGTCCTCCATTACACCCTGATTCTCCTGTTTATAAAATTACCTGGAGAAATTGGCATCTTTATTTCAAAAACTAAAACAAATAAATGCATTAACAAGAAACAACAGTGAAAATGGAATATATACCCATAACAACGAAACAGACTCATTTTTCTAAGCTCATTTATTACTTGTGTGGATTTTTAAAATAAATTATTTATTTATTATTTTATTGATAAAAGAGAAAATAGGAAATAAGCTTAACTCATTGACAGAGGGCTTTCTGAACAGGATACTGACTGATAGCACAGGTCTTAAGTCCCAACAATTATTTTCCAGTTCTGACCCCTGGTCCTGGAAAGACTGGATGTAGGGGAATGCCAGGACAGAGAAGCGAGAGGGTGTTGAAGGGGGAACAGAGGGAGGGAAGGGGGCTTATGGGACTTTCAGGGAGGGAGGAAATGGGAAAAGGGAAATCATTTGGAATGTAAATAAAAAACTTAGAATATAAATAAAAAAAATAAAAATAAAAATAAAAAGTCCCAACAATTAGAAAATTGGACATGATGAATCTAAAAAGCTTCTATATGGCAAAGCACACTATCATATGGGGAAAAAAAGAGAGTACAGAATAGAAAAATATTACATCAGACAAAAGTTTAGTATCTATAATATATAAATCTCTAAAGATAAGCATCAAGAAAATAAATAACCAGTTTAAAGTTGGACATGAAATAAAACAAGAATTCTCAAAATAGGAAACTCAAATGATTGACAAACTCTTAATGTAATGCTCAACATCCTTCTCCATCAAGCAAATAAAAATTTTAAAAACTACATCGATATTTCACCTTATAATAGTTACAATGACCAAGATCAATGAAACAAATGATAGATCATGCTGGTGAGGATGCAGAGTAAAGGGAAAAATTACTCACTGCTGGTGAGAGAGTCGACTTGTACACCCACAGGGAAATAGGTGTAACACTTCCTCAGAAAGCTTGGAATAAATCCATGTATTGATCCAGATATGCCGCTCTTGATCATTCACCCAAAACAGTTCCATCCTACTCCAGAAATGCTTTCTCACTTATAATCATAGCTGTTTTATTTTTATTCAGAACTTGTAAATAATATAGATTGGTGTCCATCAACAGACAAATGCCTAATGAAAATGTACTATGTTCACACAATAGAATATTATTCAGCTGTTAAGAAAATTAAATTTTGACATTTGTAGATTATTATCTTGAGTAAGATACCCCACACCCCAAAGACACATACTGCAAGTTTTCTTTCATATGTGGATGTCAGCTTTTAAGCCTTAGATAGAAATGCTTTCATCTGAATAACCACAGGACAGGTAGCTAGTAAGAGACAGGATGAGGTGGGGAAGAGATAGTCTTTCAATGAAGGAGAAATACAGTACTGCAGAGATAAAGGTGAAAATATAATAGGAGAATTAAATGAGGAGTGGGATGGTAGACTAAATAGAGGAATATGAAAGGGACAGCTAACAGTAAAAGCCACTTGAAAAGTCATATGGAAATCTATGACCACGAGCTTCCTAAAATATCTGCACATGTGAAAGGAATTTAAATAGAATTACCATATAAGAAGGGGTGGTAAATGCCCTATCTAGACATCTTATGTCTACAAGTACAGCCTCAGTATTAGGAATAGATTACATCTTGTTGAGTCATTGGCTAAAAGGGTCCCGTAAACTACCACCCCCAACATCATAGGCTATTGGTTATTCTTAATAGCCTGATGATAAGGCCTTATTGCTGATAATATCACTTACTTATGTCAACAGACATGGAGAAATTGAACTGGTGCCCAATTAGAAGTTTCAACCAGATGGAACTTACGCTAGACTTCAAAAAAGGAACTCTTTAAAAAAATAAGGAAAACAGGTTCAGAAGAGAACCACACATAGGAACACAGAAACTTGACAAATGAAATGGAGGGAGAAAGAGAAACAAGAAAAATAAGAAATCAGAGGTTAGGAGAAGAGTAACAGCTGTGCAGTGAAGAAATTTTCCATAAAATGATTCTCATACTGTGTATTTTATAAAGCACAAAATACATGCAATACCTGAGTTATTTTAATTAATATAGCAAAGTGAAATACAGCATCAACTTTCCCTGACATTTTTAATAATAATAAAAACAGGGAGCTACAGAGAGGTCAAGAATAAATACTACTCTTTCAGAGGACCAGAATTCATTTCCCAGTACCCATACGAAGTGACTAAAATCACTTATAATTCAACCTGCAGGAGACTCTGATTTCTCTGGCCTTTTTGAGCCAAACCAATAACATGTATTTACAAACATACATACATACATACATACACATACACACACAAACACGCACAGAAACAAACACACAAATCCATATAATCAAAAATTAAATAAATATTAATATGATACAATAAAAAATCGTGAACATTTATCAAAATTGCATGATGAATGATGGCGTAAATACTGTCTAAGCATCATCACATCCCCATATGTTTTATTATAGTCTCCTTTCACCTTAGAATATAGGAGTCCAGAGAAGTTAATTGAATTGTGAATAGCTCCAATTTAACCATGTAAAGGAGCAAGGGCTTGAATTAAGACATCCTGCATACAGAGTTTAAGCTATTAGTCACTAAATCAATAATTGAGTTCCTTTTCTAAGACTAGAAAAGAACTCTTGATAAAACAATACAGAAAGGAACCCACCAACTGTTAGAGTCCATCGGAAGACCCCAACTCAATAAGGCCACAGAGACTGGAATCGCTGCAATCTGCAAGAGGTTTAATGTTCCAATGTACATTGGGGTCCCCCAGCACGCAGGCAAGAGGAGACCCCGAGCTCACAAAGCATACCCTTTTTATAAACATTTTGTCAGGGAGCTCAGCGGTCGCCTGAGTTGGACGACTATGATTGGTTACCCTGAGCAACATTTAAAATTATTGGTCAACTCGAATGGGGAGGTTGTCTCTGCCATTCGACCCATCCTGCCCATCTCATGGTATTCGTGGTATTTCCTGGCATTGTCTTTTTTGTTGAGTCACTTCCTTCTCTGTCCTCACTCTAGGCAGGGTATTTCTCTGTTTAGGCCATTTCCTTATCTGTCCTTCCCCAGGCAGTCCTGGGTGGCTGTGAGCCCTCATCCTTGGTCATGGGGAGCTGGCCTGCTCTTTCTGGCAGGGTTCTCACACAACCACCCTAGCCAAGAAAGCAGGTATGCAGTCTTCAGACATCTCTCTCTCTCCACTCTTCCAAATCCAATCCCCCAGACTAATTACCAACATGGTAGCCGACCATATACTGATATACTACGGATATTCCTTTGTCTCTCTCCATCCTATTCACATGGGGACTAAAAAGATTACCATATGATACACTTCTTTCCTCACTCCTGTGGATCCCTTCAGCCTACCCTATCTAGTCCACCTCCATTCCTAAGTGTCAA
This sequence comes from Tokudaia tokunoshimensis, assembly GCA_036184795.1. NCBI lineage: Eukaryota > Metazoa > Chordata > Mammalia > Rodentia > Muridae > Tokudaia > Tokudaia tokunoshimensis. Next base: position 81,027,280 of record BTHU01000013.1, read on the forward strand.
GCTCCAATACAAATATATATTATCAGAAGCCCCCAGTAGGAACACCTTTAAGGAATTCAGATGTATTCCCTAGACATCACACACTACTCAGAACCAGAAAAGGCAACAAAGCCCGAGCAGCATAACACCCATCCACCAAAACCAAGATCAAATACGAGCACCTAAAATTATAATCATGCCAAATTAGAGATGAAAGAAGGGACATGACAACAGACACTAAGGTAATCCATAGAGTCATAAAGACATACCTTAAAAACCTATACTTTAACAAATAGAAAATCTAAAAGAAATTGATAATTTTCTCAATATATACCACTTATTAAACTTAAATCAAGATCAAATAAGCAGACCTATAACCCCTAGTGAAATGGAAGCAGTCATTAAAAGTTTCCTATGCAAAATGAGCTCAGGGTCAGCCGGTTTAGGGCAGAATTCTACCAGACTTTCAAAGAAGAGTTAACACCAATATGCCTCAAACTATCTCATGAAAGAGATACAGAAGGAACATGGCCCAATTCATTTTACAAGACCACATTTAGCCTGATACCAAAACTACACAAAGACACAACACAAAAAAAAGACCTAAAGGCCAGCTTCCCTTGTGAACATAGATCAAAAAATTCCCAATAAATTTGCAAATTGAATCAATGAACACTTTAAAATATCATTCACTAGATTCAAGTAGGCTTTATCCATGAGATTTAGGGATGGTTCAATGCACATGAATCAGTAAAAGTAATCCACCACATAAAGAGTCTGAAAGACAAAAACTCACATTAGACACAGAAATGGACTTTGACAAAACACAACACTCCTTCATGATGAGTCCTGGAGAAATGAGGGATACAAGGTGCATCCCTCACCATAATATATGTAGTTTTGCATGAGCCTATAGTCAACATTAATTTAAATGTAGAAAAATTCAATTTCTACTAAAACCAGTAACAAGGTAAGGTTGTCCAACCTCTTCAAACTATAATACTTGAATTCTCACCTAGAACAAAAAGACAACTGACAGAAATCAGGGATATACAGCTAGGTAAGGAAACTGTCAGAGTATCTTTATTTGCAGAAGATATGATAGTATACATAAGTGAGCCTACAAATTTCACCAGAAAATTTCTAGAGCTGATAAGAAATTTCAGCAAAGTAGCAAAATTAATTCAGAAAACTCAACAACTACCCTATACACAAGTGACAGAATGAGAAAGAAATCATGGAAACAATGCTTTTTACAATAGCCTGAAAAATATAAAGTATCTTGAGATAACTTTAACCAAGCAAGACTCATATAGTAAAAACTCTGCTGGAGTGATGTTTTGTGCACTGTGGAAAGATGATCCTTGTATTATTCAAATGCTGATATCTATACCAGTGTAGAGTTAAGCACAGGACAGATTTTGATTTTTTTGGTATTTTTATGAAGTGTCATCTGTCTCAGTGTTTTGAAAACATTCTTCTTAATCATCTTCTAATTGGTCAATAAAAAGCTATTCAGCCAATTAGTTGAGCAGAGGAAATACAAGACTGGACTTCAGATCCCAGTCAAGGACCACTAGGAGAAAAGTTAGATCATGTGGAAAGAACAGAAGGATTCCCTATGAGGTTGCAATGAGACATCAGACATGAAGACACACATTGGACAGAATGAGCCAGAGGAAGACCAGATTGGCAAGTAATAGGTCATTTGTCTTGTATTAACAGCCTTAGAGGGTTAGTATATCTCAGAACCTGCCCAGCCTAGGCATAAAGCTTGTTAACAAACTTAGGCCTTTGTGTCAATTATTTGGGAGATAGAATAGGAACATATAAGGATTTCATGCTTAAATTGCTATTACGTAAGATACTGAAAAAAGGCAATGCAGAAGATATCAGAAGATAGAAAGAGCACTTATGCACATGAATTAGTAGGATTAATATAATAAAAATGTCCATCCTACAAAAAGCAATCTTCAGATTCAATGCAATTCTCATCAAAATTATGACACAATTCTTATATTGATTTTAAAAGGACAATTTTCAACTTCATATGGAAGTGCACACACACACCACAAAAATCCACAGACATACAACACAACCAACAATAAAAAACCAGGATAACTGAAACAATTTTGAATGATAAAAGAACTGCTGGAAAATATCAACATGAACAATCTCAAGTTGTACTAGGGAGCAATAGTAATTAAAACACAATGGTATTCACATTAAAACAGACATGTCAATCAATAAAATTAAATTAAAGACCATAATATAGGTCTATATATGTATAGACACCTGAGTTTTGATAAAAAAAAGCCCTAAATACACAAGGAGAAAAACAAATATCTTCAGTAAGTGCTGCTCATACTGGATGACTGCACATAGAAGAATCCGGATAGATTCATATCTATCACCAGGCATAAAATTCAAGTCAAAGTGGATCAAAGACTTCAACATAAGATTGGGTACACTAAACGCCATAGAAGAGAAAGTGGAGAATATAGGGCTATTATCTAAAATACATAGAAACTCAAAAAGAAAAAAAAAGAAAGAAAAAAAGCTAGACACCAAGTAAACAAATAACCCAATTTAAATAAGGTACAGATCTAAACAGAAATCTCAAATGAGGAAATTCAAATCTCTGACAAACCCTAAAGAAATATCTGACACCCTTACTTGTCTTAAATAGGGTTCTAATGGAGCAATGAAAAAACCATGACCAAACAGCAAGTTGGGAGGAAAGGGTTTATTTGGCTTACATTTCTGCATTGCAGTTCATGTTTAAAGGGGGCCAGGATAGGAACTCAAATAGGGAAGGAATCAGCCTAGAGGCAGGAGCTAATGCCGAGGTCATATAGGGGTGCTGATTACTGGCTTGCTCCCCATGGCTTACTCAGCCTGCTTTCTTATAGAACCTAGGACCAACAGACCAGGCATAACACTATGCATAATGATCTGGTCTCTCCCTGTCAACCACTAATTAAGAGAATGCCTTACAGATTTGGCTAGATCCTGATGTTATAAAGGTATTTTTTTTTTTAAATTGTGCTTCCCTACTTTCAGATGATGTTAAATATGACAATTGCAAGGAGAAAAGATAAAATCCATGATTGTCCAATTAAAGAAAGCTGAATTTGGGGATGCATCCAAGACCAGCCTGCTGCATGCTTCACTCTTAGTTGGCATTTTAGAGAACAGCCCCTGTTGTCCTTTTGAAGTCCCTTTTAGGGGAGAGATAAGGTATTCATGAGAAGTTGGCTGTTATGCAACATTGGAAAGATGATGAAAGAGAAGGAACAAGGATAAAGATATGCATTGTGTGAATGGAGGTGCAAGCAGTTTACATCAGACCTAAGGAACAAAAACTTATTCTTAATTACAAATAGAAACCTTAACTTCCATGGATTCAACCCAGGACAAGTAGGAACTTATTCTTTAGCTACAAACAGAAACCTTAACCTGCACAAGACAAGCTGAAACTTCTTAATTACAAATAAAAATCTTAACTTACAAAGCCTTAACATAGGACAAACAGGAAACTTACCATTTACTGTCTTAATTGCACACAGAATTCTTAACCTGCAAGGTATATTGATGTGTTTATAAAAAGATAAAGAGAGGGGGAATATGTTTTATTGATGTGTTGAAAAGTAAGGGGGTGCCTTGATGGGCCCATGCTGAGGTATGAGTTCCTCCTGAGGGACCAGAGACACAACAGTATAGTATAGAAAGAGTTTGTTCAGGGTATGGGGAGGGGAGTTGAGAGATTAGTAGAGACAGAGAAAGGCAGAAAAAGGCAGAAAAAGAGAGAGAGAGAGAGAGAGAAAGAGAGAGAGAGAGAGAGAGAGAGAGAGAGAGAGAGAGAGAGAGAGAGAGAGAGAAGGAGTAGAGGCCATCCATGAGCACATGACAAGAGTGGGGAGAAGGGAACGGGGAGAAAGAGATTAGGTGCAGGAAGGCAAGGGCAAGAGCAAGATCTAGAGAGCAAGAAAGAGAGGATAGAGAAAGAAGCCCCTTTTGCAGTGAGTCAGGCACACCTGGCTGTTGTCAGGTAACTGTGGGGTGGAGCTTAGACAAAATGCTGACATATATTTATCCTGTTTTGGTCTCACAATGACTTTCACTTCTGTCAGGTTGGAATAAAAGTATCCAATATGTAAATCAACTTTGAGATTTTAACTTACAAAACTCAGAATGGCCACAATCAATAAAAGAAGTGACAGCTTATGGTAGAGAATCTGGAGTAAGGGTAACTCTCATTCTTTGCTCTTGGGAGTGCAAACATGGACAGGCACTGTGGAAATCCCTGTGACCATTCCTCGAGGTCCAGATATACCATCCTTGGGCATATGCTAAAGGAGATTTCATGCTACCACAGAGAAACTTGCTTAAACATGTTCATTGCTGCATAATTGCCAGAAATTGGAAACAACCTAGATGTCCATCGAAGGATAAAAGAAAAAAATGAAACATTTGCACAATCAAATAAAACTAAGCCATTAAAAAAATAAAATCATATATTTCACAGGAAAATAGAAGTAGAAAAAGCTACCCTGAGTGAGACAACTCAGACTCAGAAAGCCAAATACAGTGTGTATTCTCTTATATGTGAATTGAATGTTAGCTCTTATATTGTTGATAAGCAAGCTACAACATAAACAACCACAGAGGTTGCAAAGAGAATAAGAGACTAGGTGGGGAAGTATGGATATCCCTACAAAATGCAAAAAATATAGTTATGGATGGGAGAGGGTTGTGGGACTAGAACAGGAGACTCAAATAAGAAAGTGAAAGAGGGAAGATGGCAATAAGGGGAGGGACAGCTAAAACTAAAGGCCATTTGAAAGGTAGTATGGCAACATACTACAATATAAGCTTCCAAAAATATATACACAAGTGATGGCAATCTAAATAACATCACCAAATGACAGGGGAAGACAGAGCTACAACAGGACATCTTTTGTTACCAAATGAAGATTTCAATGCAAGTAATGGGTTACGTTTAACTGAGTTCTTGGTCAAAAGGTCTTCACTGGAAGCCCCAAACAACCCTGGCTTTTGTCAGGTTATTATTGGCTCGATTTAAACTGATAGTAGTGCCCCATTGTTGAAGACAAAACCCAAACAACACAATGAACCTGGAGAAATCAAGCTGCTACCTACCTGCAACTTTCATTCCTACTGTCTAGTATTCATGATAACAGAAAGTACTCAGCATACTACAAAAGGAGAAAGATAAACACTGCATGCTACACAAGGAGAAAGGTAAACACTGACTCAGATATACATTCTGGGACCTACAATATAAGTTAACTCCAGGATACAGTAGTACAAAAGTGGAGAAAGCATGTGGGAGCAACCAACCACTCTGTGATTTGAGTTATAGCGTACTCCATGAGATGGAGACCATGCCCAAGTACTGCCTTGATGGCCAAGAATCTGAGACTAGATAGAACAGGAATCCTGAATCAAATGAAATACTAGTATTCTGATGAAGGAACTTAACAACTAACAACTCCTTACAATATTCTAATATATATTGTCACCTTGCACAACCATGATCAGAGAAGTTTCCTTCTTATTATGAAAAAGCAAATGGAAACAGAGACAAATGCAGAGATTGTGAGACTTAGGACACTCAGTCCTAAAGGGTATATCTCTATCAATACCTCCCTCTCAGGGCTCAGGGGTCTATGTGGAAGAGGAGGTAAAAAGTCTATAAAAGCCAGAGGGGATGCAGGACATCAAAAAATCAAGGCCCTCTAGTCCCAAGGGAGCTGGTACACATATGAACTCACAAAGATTGTGGCAGCATGCACAGGGCTTTCACAAATCTGCACCAAATGAGGGTTCTAAACCTGAAAAGAGAAGTGGACACTGGCCATCCCTATACCTGCAGCTATCTCCAACATTTACCTACTTGCAAATGAAAAATTAATTTTCTGACTGGGGAAATGAACCTGTCTTAAGGGTAAACTTCATACCAAGCAGTAGATGGCCAACACAAAATTAATTCAATGGTATCTTTGGAGGTTCTTTGTCTCATAATGTTAAGTCTGTCCTTATTTTTCAAGTCTTACAGGTTCTTTGTTAAATATTATAGCTTTCATTTTTGTGTTTTTAATAAAACTCCTGTGTGTGTGTGTGAACATGTGTGGTGTCTCTGTTTCAGTCTTCATTTCTTATGCTTTTTCTTTGACTCTATTTCTGTTTCTGTCATTTTATTCTTTTCTGATTTGCTTGTCTTTGTTTCATTTTAGTATCCCTTAGATACTGCCTTGTTTTCTAAGAAGTGACAAAAACCACAAGATAGGAGGGGATGCTGGGAGCAACTGAGAGATTTAGGGAAGAAGACACTGAACTCAGAATATATTCTATAAAAAAATCCATCTTCGATAAAAGTAATGGTAATAATAATATCCACATTATTTAGAATGACTTGAATGTTTGACAAAAATTATCGAAAGTGCTAAATTTTGTAATGAAACCAGAATATAGCCCCATGTAGAAAGATAAAGTAATTAAGAATGTCTTCCCTGAACCAGCTACATGGCTCAGTGGGTAAGGGTGCTTCCCACTCACATGGCAAAAGGAGAAAACTCACTCCCAGAGTTGTTTTTTGGCATCTACAGTTTGGCATATATACCATCACCACCCACACACAAAATAAATTGCTAAATAAGTGTTTATATTTGTAAATGTCTTACTTATACATATATTGCCTTGCAACTGCTTCTACAACTGAAGTAACAACTAAACCTTAAACATAGCGAGACTGGAGAGAGTTTATCATTTCTTTCATGAAGACAGAACACCAAGGTATATGTATATTTATTACTGCATAAAAATTTTTATGGTTGAAAACAACCCCATGCCATATATGGTGAGTCATGTCGATAATTATAGTGTTTCAGAGGCACCAGTGGATGTCACAAGTTTGGTGCCATCTTGGCTGTGTAGTGAGTCCAGGACAGTCAAACCTGTACAATGTACTCTGTTTGGGGAAAAGCAAACACAAAACTATAGGTAAAGAATTCAGAAACTATTAACTAGCCATATCCAATCATGTACTGCTGAATTGTCCAGAGGAAGTCAGGCCAGGTGCTCTGTTTCCCTACACTTTTGTACTTTTGTCCAAGACATGTTGGTTAACAGAGCTGAGGTCCTCTAAACACACCTGTGCCTTCACAGAAAGCTTTCCCCACAGAGCAAGAGCACAGATGAGCAGTGCTAAGAGCTCGTGATTCTAATGTCATTTGGAATCACATCCCAAGTGTTTTCCCATCTCTGATCTTTGTTTTTCTTTGTCTTTAATGTATCAAAGAATGTCTAACAAAATGTACACACTCATACAAAAGAAAACTCTTCCCTTTCCTTCTCTGGTTCTCACTATGTAGTGCTACAGGCGTGGCCTCAGAATTCCAGAGATATGACTGCTTTTGCCTCTTGAGTGCTAAGATGAAAGGCAGTGCCACAGAGCACCCCTTGTATACTAATGCAAAAATATGAACAAATGAATTTCTTAAATTTCTGGTTCTCCACACCTCCACCACATATTCATATTTTGAAATGAAGTTAATATCTATGAAATAGGTTTGTTCACTTCTCCTACCATCTAAAGACACAGTAGGAAAATGCCCAATATGGAGCAAAGAGCTCTTACTCAGCAATAATTTTAACTTCTGTATCTGAGTAACCCAGTTTCATTGTTTTCAGTTTGCACAGTCTAATCAACTTCATTAGGATAGCACAGACTTAGTCAAGCTTTGTGAAGAAAATGAAAGAGATACTTGGAAAGTGCAGGGCGTATCTACCTAGTGCCAGCAGAGAGGACTTGGAATGATTTTTGACCTTTGTCAACAGTCTAAACCCAAGCTGTTTGACAGATCCAGCTAAAAAGACCCAAAGACCAAGGCAAACCAAAGTTTCATGAGCAATAATATACACTCTAGTTTTAAGTTGCTGAGTTTGGGGATTGTTTGTTATTCAGAAGGACAAACTAATATATACAATAAAAAGTAAGTCTGAATGGGAGAATGGCAAATGGTAAAAATCAGTATATTAAAACAACCTGTGGTTGTCATCTTCCATAATGCAAAATGAGAGGATAAGAGTAAATTCTTCAAAGTAGGATTAGAAATTTTATAGAAACGGCTTAAAATATTACATATCTGATATTATCCACAAAATAAGAAAATATCATTACCAGTGTATAAGTGAGAAAGTGGAAATACCACCCAGTTTTGGGTTTTAAGTATGACGAATGGTCTTTTTAGAGACAAATAAGTAAGAACTGTTCAAAAAGAAGGAGAATTCCACAAATCTACAGATACACCACAGCAAAGTCTAGAAAACAAAGTTTAATCATTCTGAACATTTTCCTCAGCACAGCACTGGTCTCAACATTAAGAAACAGACGACACGGAGCTCCAGGCTTCAGGCTTGCTCCCACTTCCTCTCATTCCATATCCCCATCACTTCAAGCTGTGTGATGTTAAGCAACAAATTAAACTTCATCCCATTTTCTTCCTGCTTTTAAATAGGAAAGATAGCAGGCATCTCATCTGCTGGCCATAAAGAGTAAATTTGATGCTGCCTATAAAGCAACTGGCTTGTTTCCTGACACACACTGGGAATTAAAAAAAAGTATTGCTCCATCCCCTGATACCTCAAAACTATCAGACAATTTTCCTTGTGGGCTTTATTTCTCCCAAGGACAGCCTATATCCCACTAAAGTAATGATTCTACTTAAACAAATATTGTTTTTCAATTAATATGAATGAACATTCATGGTTTGCCTTTGTTTTGTGACAAAGAGCCTTGTTATAATGAATGCTTCTCTTTCCCCACCTATTATATTTTATAACATGAGTACCACAACTGTTAAATGAAGGAGAGATTGCAGACCAATCTGTTATAAGTTCTTATAATGTCTTCTATACAATGCTAAAATAACTACAGCAAAGTATGCTTTTTTCTTTTACAAAATCTACTTTCAGTAAAAAAAAATACATTTTAGTTTTTATTTGTCCTTTGCAATTGCTTTTATTTCTTTAAATGCTGCCCAGAGTGCCCTGTAGTATCATAGCATTTCCTTACTGACCCACACAAGGGAACTTTATGAATCACTCATAGAGAAGTTAACAAAATAAAAACCAATGTGTTTGTGACACTTTGAAGTAAATGTTTATTCTGTTATATACCAGCTGTCCAAGCAGAGATTTGACTCAAATTGATTTCAAAGACAATGTTAGGTTTGAATTTATGTTATTTTCACTGGAATTTACTTATGTTATTCAATTTTGTTAGGCTGAAAGTAAGTAGAGTGAACAAATTACTTATTTTTCATACAAAAGTCTCCATCTAACCGTAAAGATTTTTATAAAGCACCCATTTCTCTAAAAATACTCTAATTTAAATTTTTATTGGCATGAAAATCTTCTAAGCAATTTTCTCGTTAATGAATATAATTCTGACAGATGAAGCTTTTCTTGCTATTAATCTTATTTTTGCCTACAAATAATGTCTTGTCTGTTCTTAAGATAAAACATTCTCCTAGCTGACTCAGTCTGATAACCTCTTGACATCCTTCATTTCACGATTTTTTCCAAGAATGGCTTCCAACTTATTCCTTAGTGGCATGTCCAGTCATGAGCTTAATATTGTTCTCCCCTCAACTGGGATGGCTATACCTGGGGTCCAGCATAACCTGTAGGATCAAAGAAAAGCTTTCTGTTCTTGTTTCACAAGCCACTGATATATTTAAGTCAAGAAAGGTGAGTGCCTTTCCTTTCTGAACATGAAAAGTTCCTGCCCTATGTTGGTAGTCTTTCAGACTACATATGGAATAAATTTGAAACTGTGGGGTCTCTGAAGGCTCCGAGGACAGAAGAATAAATAAATAAATTAGAATACATTTTTTCCTTTTTATTTCATGCACATAGAAAATATGGACCAGTGAGACAAGCATCCAAGTGCATACACTTGAGCCTTGTTAAATAAACACATTTTCCTAACATTCTCCCACTTTGCAGAAATAATAAAGTCCAAATGAAATCTCAAATTCAATCCTACATATTCTTTCTTTCCATCTTGGGATAATCTGGTTTCTAAATTTTGTACTTTTAAGCTTCATGTTTTTAAGTGTGCAAAAATATAAATATGCATCGTTATTTTGCAAATTTAAAACTTTTTATGAATTACATTATTCTATATGCATCCTTTTGCAACTTGACTTGCTTAGCACAAGGTATTTTTAGATTTATCCACACAGATCATTGGAAAGGCTGTATGATATTTAAATGTTGTGTGGTACAGAAACACAAAAATTAGTATGTACAGCTCTTAGTGGTAACCTTGGGTTTTTGTCACTCTAAGATTGCTACAGTGAACTGTTTGTGCATTTCTCTACAGGGCAGTAGGAGAACTGTTACTAATCAAATTGCTACCATGCATTATGAACAACAACAGTCCCCAAGAACTAGAGAAGCTTCCCAGTGTGCAACTCTCCCCCTTTACCCAGCAGGGCACTTTCTTCGCTTTCTCTATGTACAGTTGTCTAATTTCTTGTGTTTTCTTTTCCAATTTTATGCCTATTAGATGATAGCTTGAAGGACCTGTAATCATCACCCCTCTGGATTTAATGGTGTTTTGACTTTTTGAGATTAACTGATTTGGATTTCTTTTATATCAACATCCTTTTCTGCCTCCATTTTGTATAAGGCATCTAAAAACTGATTTGAGGAATATGTGAAAGCTCTGCATATCAATTCTATTCTGAAACTTGAATATATATACATATATATATACATACATATATATATTTAGAGAAAACTACATATATATCTATGTACTCTAAGTATATATATATATATATGTATATATATGCTTAAAGAAAACTACCATTACTATCAGGAATGTCACCAAAATAAAAATATATTTAATATATTTTCTCCTCTTTTCTCTGGTCCCCTTCACTGATATAATGCTGCAGGATTTTCCCTGTCTAATCATATTAGAGCAGACTGGGTGGTCTGTGATTGGACAGTGAAAAGGGAGGCAGAGATAAGATGGGAGATGAGTGTCTCAGGGTAGGAGGAGGAAGAGAGATGGCTGCTGACAGGTACCCTCATGGTGTTTTCCAGCCACAAGTAGCTATGATTTCACAGGGTTAGAATATTGGAACAAAGCTTTTATCATTATCAATTGACTCTAACATTATTGTATTGGCATCTTGTAAATTGTGATATTATTGACACATAAATTTCATCGGTTAATTAAGCTTTAAGAGTCATAGTTCTACCGGGTAATTAGGTGTTGAGATGGCAGACCATGGAATGCATGGACATTGTGTGGCATCAAGAAGGACTCAGGGGATGGGAGGGGCACAGGGCACCAGAAAGATGACTAATAGAGGGACTGCCAAGTGAGATGGCCCTGCAAGTCTGGAGAGTTGGTGGGCAGAGAGACCTCACAAGTGAGATCACTCTGTGGGAGCCCTGTGACCCGTTGATTGTCCGCACTAGTGTGGGAACATGCCAGTTCATGTTTTAATATTTCCCACAACATTATGATAATTTCATTTTTAAGTGAAGTGAAGATATGTACGGAGATGATTTCAATAAGATCACTGGTCTACACTTGCTGGTCACCATCCTTCTTACTACCAAACATTAAGAGTTCCTCTAAAGCCCATGTCACAACTTTTGGCTATATGTAGTGATTTATAGTGAACAGTAAGACTGAAATGGCACAGTTTCACTTATGTGTGAAATTTAGATGCAAAACTTAAAGAATACAATGATAGTTACTAGAATTTGAAAGGAAAGAAGGAAGAGGGGTGGATAATACAGAGATGCTAATCAAAGATACAAAGCTCTTGCTAAACATGAAGAATGTGATGCCAAGACCTATTGCTTAGCACAGTAACCATAGACAGTAATAATGCTTTGTGTATACTAAAATTGCTAAAGGAGGAAATTTTAAATGTTCTCTTGACAAGAAAATATATGAGGTAGTAGAAGTGTTAATTAATCTAATATCATCTTTTTATAATGTATGCATATATCAAAATATCACATTATACTTCATAAATACATAATTATACTTTATTAACTCACCTAAAAATGTAAACGAAGTTATAAAGTAAAAGCCAAACCAAGCAGCTAATGGGTTGTCATTTTTTCCATTGTTTGGGCAGCCATTACTGGACTAAACAGCCAATCTGAAAAATCACCATTGTAATGTATATCTAGACTATATGTTCTGTAATTAAAAAAAAAAAAATCCCTGATTAATACAGCTCTTAACACAAAAGTGTTATATATAACTTCCAGTCTCATGACATTTTCAAGAAATCCTATATGTTGGCTGAAAATGTAGGTCTCTTTGGAAAACATAGTCTTAGCTCTGACACCACTATGAAGATGTGGGATTTACATGGATAACTGGAAACTGCACCTTAAGTTACTAGGTTAAAAGCAAGGGCTGACTTGTTGTCAGTGTCTTTCTCACTGTTGCTCTTACCTTTGCCATGCTCCACATTCCATAAAAAGTTGTTCCTAGCACAACAGAGTAAATAAGCATGCAGCCTTCTCCAGTTATGAGGGATTCAAAAATGCATAAGAAATCTGATAAATCTACCAGTGGGTTTAAATACCATAATTTCACCAATGCTTAGAACTGTGTGTCCTTTAACAAACTGACTGAGGAGCAAAATAATAAAGCTAAGCTGTCTGATAAAGAAGAAGTAGGAGATTAAAACAGAAGAATGAGAAGGTGTTAGATAGAATTCCAGTTAGGATCATGAAAGAAAGTTTACCACTATTAATGACCCTGTAGAAACTTAAAAAGAACATTATTTAAGCACTGTTATGAAAGTTGTGAGCCAAATATTAGAAAACTTATTGGAAAAAAATTTTCTGAGGAAATATTACGTATCAAATTATGTAAAAAGAAAGCAAGAGATCTGTAACAAGAGCTTGAAATAGTAATAACAATTATTTGAAGAAAAAAACAAGCTCAGAGTCTTTACTCATAAACTCTACCAAATTTTTGCATGGTAATTAAAACTTTACAGATTCTTTACTGCCATAGTGAAATTCTCTTCACAGTTCATTCTGAGATACACTGTGATAGCTAAAAACAAGAGAAGAAGCAAATCCTAGTGGCCAATATCCCTTATAAATGTAAGTACATAATTACTTTAGAAAATGCTATTTATCTAAGCTCAGCAGCATATTAAAGAAATCACATGCTTCATGAAATAAAATTTGTCTCCAGAATGAAAGCATCCTTCAGCATATGATAATCGATTAACATGACACTCATCTCCCCAAAAAACGTAAGATGAAGCCCACTTTTTTTTAAAGAAGTTAGTGTCTATTTAACTATAAAATCTAACAATTCTATAATTTAAGACCATCACAGAAAACAAGAACATAAAGACTCCTTAAATTTAGTAAAGGCCTGCCACAAATGTCCTTTAAGTAACAGTATATCTTAAGATCAAAAATGTTCTTATGATCAGGAACAAGACAAGAATGTGTTTCTCTGTTTCAGTCATTTTCTGTTGGGAGACCTACCCAAAGCAATAAGATAAGACAAGGAAACAACAGATACAAAAACTGGAAAGGAATTCAGAAAACTAGCTTGATTATCGATGATATGAACATCCGAAAGCATCCACAAAAACAATAGACAACAAAGGAGTTTATTAAGCATGGATTGGCGTTGTAGTCATCTAATTATTAATTTGACAATCTTGAATCACCTAAAGAGGAAGTCTCAGTCAGGAGTTGTCTAAATAAGGTTGATCTGTACATGTAAGTCTGAAGGGAATTATATTGATTCTGTTAACTGAGGTAGAAAAATGTGGCCACTGTGGGTGGCTCCATTCCCTGGGCAAGAGATATTATACTAAGAGTGGACAATGTGAAATTTTGGATATGGGACTTTTACCTCAAATTCCTGTTGCCTTTGCATTCCTATAGTAATGAACAATAGCCTGAAATTGCAAGCCAAAGAAAATTTTTTATTTTGTCAGGAGATTTATCACAGCAAGAGTAAATGAAGCTAGGACAAGAGCCTAAGATTCACATAATAACCAGTTATTTTGTTATACATTATCAATAAGCAATCTAAAAACTAAATCAAGAAAATTCACCAGTGTCTTCTTAATAAAACATTATGTTTCTCTGCCAGAAGGTGACTACAGAAATATTTCAGTATTTAAATGGGGCAAGTCAGAAACCCTAAGAAGTTGTGTCCGAGAGTGATTTTCAGCCATCAATGATGGGAACTGAGTAAGAAGCAGCTGAATTTCAGTGTCTCTAGTGTTGAGTGAGTTTCAGATATTTTTACACTGTTTTCAAAGTCACTGGCAATGTCAATTCCTGTTTCCTATGTGGTAACTTGATTGTTTATAGACTGGAAACTATTTCTTTTTTCTCTCATCCCTGTTTTACTCCCATCCTCAACCCTCTAAATTACTTTGAAAATAAATATCTCACACACATCAGTCTTTGTCTCAGACTCTGCATCTGAGGGAGCACAGCTGAAGTCCCTTTCAGGGTTACATACTTAACCTTCATTTCTTTGGAAAGTCTTTTTCCAGGATAGGGACTCCACAGGAAGACCTACAGAGTCAATTAACCTGGACACTTGAGGACTCACAGAGACTGAACCACCAATCAAAGAGCAAGCATGGGCTGGCCCTAAGTACCCCTGCACATATGTATCAGATGAGCAGCTTGGTCTTCATATGGGTCCTCCAACAACTGGACAGAGGGCTGTCCCTGAATCTGTTTCCTGCCTGCTGATCCCATTATCCTAGTTGGGCTGCCTTGTCTGACCTCAGTGGGAGAGGATGCACCTAGTCCTGCAGGGACTTGATGCCACAGTGGGATGATACCCTGGAACAGAGAAGGGGGTAGGGGAGAGGAAAAGAGGGGAACAAGGGAGGAACTGTGTAGGACTAGGAGAAGAGGGGAAGGTGATATTGAGATGTAAAGTGAATAAATTAATTAATGTGGAAAATTGGGGAAAGGCTATTTCTTTGTTCATATTGCATCCAGAGAGAGGATTGTGTTGAAGAAAACAGCATTTGAGGTTGTAAATTCAAGTCTTTTAGAAAACCTATATGAATTTGTACATGTCATTGTCAGAGCAGATCTGAATTTAGAAGAAACGTGTTTCTGTCTGCATCATTATCACACAGGGGAAAGAACTGTTACAAGACAGGAAGAGAAAGTCGTCTAGTGGGGTAATCAGGCTGATCGTGAGATGTGCAGGTATCTCCCTAGTTAGGAAAGAAAGACCTTTCGTTTTTATTACTATTTAATTAGAATATAATGACATCATTTATGCCTTTATTTCCCTCTTTCCTATCCCTTCCATATTCAATCCCCCATTTCCCAAGTTCATGGACTCTTTTTCTTCAATCATTGCTTTCCGCTCAACTATAAATGAATCAATATGTAAAAACAACCTGCTGTGTCCATTCAGTGCTACCTGCATGGATATGTCTCTTGGGCCTTTTCCTTAATACCCCAGAATTAGTGTAGCTTAAAAGAAAGATCTTGGAGAAGTGGAATGAGTGAGGTTGAATGTTGGAATGAGCTGACGTTCAACTGGAGTCAGTCCTTGGAATGGACAGTTTCACTATCTTGTCTGGATGACATGAGGGTAAACACCAATAAGTGTCAATGAGCAAATGAAGGGGCCCAAATTCAGCCCTTTTCTCAGGGCTATAACCAGACAACAACAGACAAGAAGCAACTTAAGGAAAAGTGCTGTTTTACACTTTGAAGGTGTACTCCATCCCGACTGCAAGGATGACCGTGGAAGTGACCCTCAGCTGTGCTCTTAAGAGAAAAAGGCAGATGGCCAGTTGAACCCACAGTGGGAAGCAGAGAGGGGGACACTCTGAATGTGTCTTCCCACAGTTAAACAATCCAGAATGGCCCTCGCCTACTTGCCCAGAAGTTTTGTCTTTGGGTTATCTGAAGATTTATGGGCGATCTGTCAAGAGTTGCCACAAACAACCAAGAAAAGCTGGGTCTGACTAACTTAGAAGAAAGCTGAAGAACAATTATAGGCAGAACAGAGATGAAAGGAGAAAAGAAAGGTTAGGCATTTCAGAAAAGGATGCAGGTGGTTAAAGTTGCCCAGAGGCAGGTCTCTAAACTTCTTTGCTGGGGGAGAGTTCAGGGAGGGAAGAGCATACCACTTCACTAGTGGGATAACTATTCTGCCTATCTCCTTACCATGACCTAAATGTGGTTGTGTCTTTCGAGGCTGACACCTTAGCCAGAATGTTGGTCCTCCATCCATGTCAGAGATTCCATTCTTCTGATCTGAAGGAAATGGATTTTTGATTGTTTATTTTTGAGTTTTCTATTACTGCTACTATAACAGTAGATGATCCCAAGTCCTTTCAAACTGACCATTAAAATTAACCATCATGGCTTAATCACCTGGAGAATGTTTACTGTATCCCAAAATGTTCCCTCATAGGACAATTTGCCTGATAGCACACAAACACAATGGTCTAGGCCAGATAAGTACCCACCCCTCCATACTAGATTATCTTTTGAGATATGCTTGAAGAGGAACTGTCCTTGGAATGCATTTTTTATGCTTATTAGAGAAAAAGGTTTTCCCAGTGTTTGGAGGGGAGACTTGATGCAGGTGTCAGTCCTAACTTGTTAGGTGTATTTTTAGAAGACAGGTGTGTACATAGTCCGCTCCAAATGGAGTCTCAACTTATTCGACTATTCCTTTGCCCTGCATACCTCAGCTAGTTTTTGACTATGTATTTTCTCATAATCTTTGCTTATGAAATCACAAGGTACCTTTTATACTCTTGGTACATCAGGGTCAAAAGAGAATAAGGCAGGAGCACACTGTCCTGAGGTTCTGACACCCCACCGTCTGAAAGTCCTTTTGAAGTTTACTTTGAGAAAAAAAAATTATCTTTCACTAAGCAGATTCTTTCTCCATCTTTTCTCAGGGCCTACACTCACCAGGGCACTTATTCCATAAGCATTTCTCTTTAACAGCTATTTATCCGGAAGCAAAATTAATAAATCAGGAGATCAGTGGGTTACTCAAAATGGACTGACCAATCGATCAGCAGCTACAGCAAAGGAGCGCTGAGTTCCCAGAACAAAGAAAAAAGGATGTGGTGTGTGTGTGTGTGTGTGTGTGTGTGTGT
Organism: Tokudaia tokunoshimensis; assembly: GCA_036184795.1. Taxonomy (NCBI): domain Eukaryota; kingdom Metazoa; phylum Chordata; class Mammalia; order Rodentia; family Muridae; genus Tokudaia; species Tokudaia tokunoshimensis. The sequence goes on from BTHU01000013.1 coordinate 81,044,475, forward strand.
GTGTGTGTGTGTAAGTTTATTGGAAAAAAAAAGGCTTTTTTTTTCTTTACTATTCTCTGCTGTTAGCAAGACTCCTCCCACTCTCCTCTCCACCTTCGAGGGGATTTGCATATAAATGGCACTCTGCTTTGTCTTCTGAGTTCGCAGGCCCCTTGTTGCTTATTTCCCACCTGAAACCTAATCCCTGCTTTGCTACAACACAATTGGTTGCTGTGGAAATGATTATGTTGTCACAAACATCGGATTAGAACTTCAGGTGGAGAATAAGCAGCAGGAACAGATGAACTCTTAATAAGAAAGAGGCCGCTAGCATACAAATGCATTTAAGTAGAAGAAAGAGCACGGTCATCAGAGGGAAGAGAAAGACAATCAAAATGTAATCACTAAGCCCTGATAAATTGGAAAATTAGTTGAATTTAAAAGTGGAAAGTCGTTCTGCTGTAAAAAGAAAAGTCACAACTTGGGGCTAAAATAGCAAGACTGTGCTTGTAAGGAGGAGACGATTTAGAGGACTTAGTAGGTTAGTGTTCAGAATTGTAAACTTCAGTGGAAGAGGTCAGGAAAATATGCATGAATAAATGAATGAATGAATGAACAAACAAACAGGAAGGGGAAGCACAGAAGTCACCAAAATTTTAGTAATTCTGGTCCCCAGGGTCATGTTAAAAGAAGAGTCACAAGCAGCCTGTCACCATTCACATGCAACCGGTAGTCACTGTCTTTGAGCAATGGATCTGGAAAAGTCATTTACAAGGTCACATAACAGCTCATCATAAAGTAAACACAAGGCGTGGATGGAAGAGCTGAATCTCCACTAGTAGAGATACAGAAAGTCAGTGTTTCTTACACACCAGACCGCCTGACAGGAGCACTTAGGGGGAGAAGTCAATGGGATGAGGTCACCGACAAGGTTTGAGATGTGCAGATCTGGAGGTGCCTTCAATTTCTACTGCCTGTGAGAAGAGACTGAGGGAAGCACACAGCATCAAGTATGAAATTAATGTGGTACTGGCTTAAAGGAGACAGAAGGCAGAAAGAAAGAAAGTTGCTTTGACCTAGGGAAAGACCTTGTTTATGCACAGCAAGTGGATATTCCTGTCACCCTCGAGCAAGGATGACAAATGCCTACAGGAAAAAAAAAACACCCTTTTCATAGGAGAGAAAATGACTAATACTCATACATTACATTCCCTCCAACAATCTTTCTTTTGGAGCTGCTTTGCCTGGTAGCAAGGAAAGGTGGGAAGTGTGGTCTTTTTAACAGGCAACTATCACCAGGAATTACTCCACCTATTACTCTTTTAAACACTGATGTCTTCTCTATCACTTTCCATGATGTGTGCAGGAGGAGAAATGTCAGCTTTGTATAATTGCTTTTATACCTTTATGCAAAAGCCCTGCAGAGGGAATAGCACAGTTTTTTATCTCTCAGTGGCTACAATCATCTCTCCTGTGCATCTTTCACCTTAACTGCTTGCCTGGATTATTCATCCCTGTCTATAAAGCAAGTGTAAAATGGCTCTTGTTTTCTCCCATTTGAATAATACTATTACACTGCCATCCATTCAGAGGTAAATTGTCAATACTTAACAGGAGGTTGAAAGCCATCAGTGAAGCCATATCCAAAGCTGTAAAATGACATTTGAAGCTATCTGGAGGTATGGGCAATCAGAGAACCAAGAAATAGAAAATTACTGTAATTACTGGCCTTTGTATTTGAAAACATCTATTCTATTTTTGTCTAAAATTGTACAATCTATTTATATGTAGGATTTGTGGATTGTGTTAAAGAAAGACTCTATTAATAATCAAACAATATTGTATGAATGTCTTCTTTTACTTTTTATTTAAAGGTAACTAGGGGTCAGAGAAAGGGAGAAAGAGAAAATAAGCCTTTGGTGCTTAAGAATGTCAGTAATGTACATTGTATCTCTCAAGTGATCTTACCAACACTGCGTCCTGTACTGAGAAAAAGTCAGGAGTCCGATCTTTGATTTTGGGCAAGAGGAGCTAATGCCTGCAGGCCTGGGCTTCTGCCTCAGTGAGAGGGAGCTGTCAGTCATGGTGTTTCAGGATATGCTTCAAGAACAGAACACTGAGGTTATCAACAACACTTGCTTGCTCCCTTTACAGTCACCATCAGGCAACTGTAAAGATGAAACACGCTTCAGAAGATGCCTGTCCTTCTCAGAGTCCTCTGTGGCTTCCCAAAATTCTCAATGCCACTGCCTTCCACATCTAGGGAGTTGAGAGGAGTCACAGTCTAGACACCAAAACAATACAGGACATACTGTTTCTCAGGAAAATTCAAGTACTTCTGGGAGTGACAAAGACCTTGAGTCTAGCAAAGGTAAGGAGAGGAAGAGGAGCTGGTTTGGCATTCATCACAGCCACATGTTTCTAAGGTCTTTTTTGAGGTTGTTCAAAATCAAGGGGAGAAATGACATACAGAACATGAAGAGCCGCACAGGGCAGCACAGATGACAGCAAACTGACATTTCCTATCCATGTGAAAAAGCAAGTTAAACTCATTTACAAGGGTCACTCCATTCCTTTTCAAACCAATTTGGGCACCACATCAAGGGCTGCAGCTTCTCAGCTGGCTTATTAGCATTTCAGCAGAGAATGTCTGTCAAACGCTGAGCAGGAGTCTTTGTCTTCACACTTCCCTTCTCTTTATCCTTTTGGTCAAAATGAGCTTAAGCCCTTGAAACCAAGGCCCCTTTCAATAAGAAAAAAAAAATGACAAAAGAGCCCATTTAAAGTACAGTTCCAAATGTAGATTCTTCAGACATTACAGTACAAAGTAGGGAAGTTAAACAGACAACAATAGGCACCCATGGCCTTCATTTATTCATTAGACAAACATTCAGGAAGCAGAACATTCATGGGAAGCCGGGCACTGAGCCAGGCATGAGAACAGAGCTGTGGAAAGCAGACCTGTCTTTGTGGATCTTCATTCAAGGCTAGGGTGCTGACAGCAGTAAGCAGATACACATGGTCCATAGATGGGCATTTACTTGAGGACTAATAAAATCTATATACTGACTGGTGTAGAAGTTAAGTCTGGTTCTTCTACCCAGCCCCACAGTCCCAGAAATAAGACTGACTTAAAATATATTTACAAATACCTTGGCTATATAGCTAGACCCTTCTCTGACTAGATCATAATTTAAATGAACTCATTTATTCTAATCTGCATTCTGCCATGTGGCTGGCTACCTGTGCTCAGGTATCATGACTCTGTCTAGTCGCATCTTCCCGGGCGAATCTCCTATTCCTCACTCTATCCTAGAATTCTTTCTGGCTCCCAGATGTCTCACCTCCTGTTTCCTGCCTAAGCCATAGGCTATCAGATTTATTATTGAACAGTATCACATCCATTCAGGAACAAGTTATCACTGGGGACCAGCCATTTGTGCCATTCTGTGTCCCAGGGATTCTTAAATATTACAGAATGCCCAAATGGAATGTAGATATGTAAGTCATCACCTGCATCTGTCACACCCCTCCAGAAATGAATCTTCTTAATGTCCGTTGGATGATGTGGTCTTGGTAGCCCTCTTTGACCAAGAAACCATGCTTTGAACATTGTTTTAAATCCTTTTCTAAATACGTAAAGTTATTGTTTTATTCTCCATCATTTCTGCGATGCAATGGTCTTACTTAAGACCACATTTAAAAGATAATGTTAAAGTGTGTGTGCTTGTGTGTGCTTTAGTGTGTGTGCATGTGTGTGAATGTGTGTGTGTGCATGAGAGTGTATGACTGTGTGTGTATATTTGTTTATGTGTGCATATATGTGTGAGTGTGTGTAAATGTGTGTGAATGTAAGTGTATGTGTGTCAGTATGTGTGTGAATGTGTGTAAGAGTGTGTGTCAGTACGTGTGTGTGTTTGTGTATGTGTGTGTGAGTTTATGTGTGTGTGAGTGTCAGTACGTGTGTGTGTTTGTGTGTGTGAATGTGTGTGTGAGTGTATAACTGTGAGTGTGAATGTGTGTGAATGTATTTGTGTGAATGTGTTTGTGAATGGGTATGTGTCAGTGTCTGTGTGTGTGTGTAAATATGTATGTGTTTTTGTATGTGTGAGTGTGTGTATGTATGTATGTGTGTGTGAATCTGTATATGAGTGTGTGTGAACATATGAGTGTGTGAGTGTGTGTGAGTGAGTGTGAGTGTATGTTTGTGTGTGTGTATGTAGAATACACAAGGAAGATTTGCCTTGTAATTATTTAAGAAGAACCTAAGAAACAAGGACTGGAGAACTCTGGGAAGTAGAAGTTCTTTTGAGGGACCACAAACCATACAATAAAGATCACTTTCTATTTCTATTCTCTTGTTTGTCATCATGAAAGGCATAAAAGTAGAAATGAGATTTCCCCTGTCCTACAATCAGAATTGCTCTTGTCTGCATGTGCTAACAATGGTCTATCTGTTGTCTTGCAATCTTCATTAGAACTTGTGTGAGTCTTCGTCTTTGTCTTTGTAATGTATAATGCAGTGGTTCCAACCCCTATGGGGAAAAATGTAGATTGATGTCTATTTGCAGGTGAGGGCAGGCACAAATATAAGGTGAGAGCCTGTGATTAGGCAGTGGAAAAGGAAGACAGGCAGAGATTTTTAGAGACTGGAGAGAGAGGACAGGGAGGGGAAGGAAGGAAAATGGAGGAAGAGAAAGACAGTCCAGATTCTGAGTGGCTTTAAATAGCCACAGGTAGCTATGAATATCTTATAAGGGATGGATAATCACAGGACAATTAGTCTTATCTGGGCAGACAATTTATATCAACATCAATTGGCTCTGAGTTCATTGTGTGGGTGTTTTGTGGAGTGAAAATTTACTGATATAAATCTGACTTAAAAATTACAAGCCTCTAGAGTTTTGATTTTACGTGGTTACTGGGATTTGAGACAACTGACCACAGGGAGTGGATAGCTGGGGATGTGAGCAGAATCCACAGCAAGAGGACTAGGAAATGGGTGGTCACTACATAGGGTTAGTCATGGAGGAGGTGAGATCACTGGGACAAGAGAGTAGCAGGCACTAGCATGGGATGGTGCATTTTTAAATATTTCCCACAACAGTAGAACAGCTTCTTTACAGGGTGAGCCTAAAACCATCAGAAAACAGAGATATTTACATTATGATTTATCATGGTAGCAAAATTACAGTTATGAAGTAGCAATGAAAACAATTTTATGGCTTGGGAATCACCATAACATGAAAAACTATAATAAAGGGTTAGAGCATTAGGAAGGTTGAAGACCACTGATTTGAAGGAAAGAAAAAGAGAAGTAAAGTAAATATATTATAATTTCAAAAGAAAATGGTAAAAAGTGGAATTTTTTTTCTTCTATTCTCTTCCACCAGGAAAGGAATGTTGCACATGCTGTAAGCCACTCTCTTGATTCTGGTGACTGTAGCAGGACAATCTCAGGCCCTCCAGCTATATAAATAATGACACAGATGCTTTTCAATGTTTTCAAGCTTTGGTCTTTAGCTTAAGCAGTCTCCCAGCTACTCGAAACTGAATAGTTGTAGCAGAAATGCATCCTGCCACACTGCCAGCTCTACCTCTCTGCTCAGATTTGGTCCATCCATTGCTTGCAATGTCTGCTGGCTGAATCTGCCACTTCTTTTTATTATTATTATTAGATATTTTCTTTATTTACATGTTAAATGTTATTCCCTTTCCTCCTTTCCCCTCCAAAAACCTCCAATTGCCCCTGCCCCTGCTCACCAGCACACCCAATCCCGTCTCCCTGTCCTGGCATTCCCCTACACTGGAGCATCAAGCCTTCACATGACCAAGGATCTCGCCTCTCAGTGATGTCCCACAAGGCCATCCTCTGCTACATATGCTTCCGGAGCCATGGGTCATTCAATGTGTACACTTTGATGGGTGGCTTAGTCCCTGGGAGCTCTGGGGGTACTGGTTGGTCCATATCCTCCTAAGGGGATGAAAACCCCTTCAGCAACTTGGGTCCTTTATCTAGCTCCTGAATTGTGGACCCTGTGGTCAGTCCAATGGGTAGCTGACAGCATCAACCTCTATATTTGTCAGGCATGTGAAGAACCTCTCAGGAAATAGCTATATCTGGCTCCTGTCATCAAGCACTTATTGGCATTCACAATAGTGTCTGGGATGGTAACTGTATAAGGCATGAATACCCAGGTAGGGCAGTCTCTGGAGGGCCTCTTTTCAGTCTCTGCTCCACACATTATCTCTGTATCTCCTCCCATGGGTGTTTTTATCCCCCTACTAAGAAGGACTGAAGTATACACACTTAAGTCTTCCTTGTTCTTAAGCTTCATGTGGTCTGTGAATTGTATCTTGGGTATGCTGAGATTCTGGGATTGTATCCACTTATCAGTGAATCCATCCCATGTGCGTTCTTTTGTGATTAGGTTACCTCACTGAGGATGATATTTTCTAGTTCTATCCATTTGCCTAGGAATTTCATCAATTCATTATTTTTAAGAGCTGAGTAGTTATCCATTATGTAAATGTTCCACATTTTCTATATCCATTCCTCTGTTAAGGGACATCTGGGCTCTTTTCAGCTTCTGGCTATTACAAATAAGGCTGCTATGAACATAGTGGAACATGTGTCCTTATTACATGTTGGAACAACTTCTGGGTATATGCCCAGGAGTGGTATATCTGGGTCCTCCAATAGTACTATGTACAATTTTCTGAGGAACCACCAAACTGATTTCCAGGGTAGTTTTACCAGCTTGCAATTACACCAGCAATGGAGGAGTGTTCCACTTTCTCCAAATCCTTGCCAGTATCTGTTGTCACCTGAGTTTCTTTATCTTAGCCATTCCGACTAGTATGAGGTTGGAGCTCAGGTTTGTTTTGATTTGCATTTCCCTGATGATTAAGGATGTTGTACATTTCCTAAGGTGCTTCTCAGCCTTTCCGTATTCCTTAGTTGAGAATTATTTGTTTAGCTCTGTACCCCATTTTTAATAGGGTTATTTTGTTCTCTAGAGTCTATCTTCTGAAATTCTTAGTATATATTGAATAATAGCCCTCTATTGGGTATAGAATTGGTAAAGAACTTTTGCCAATCTGTTGGTTGCTATTTTGTCTTACTGACAATGTCCTTTGCCTTACAGAAGCTTTGCAATTTTATGTGGTCCCATTTGTCAATTGTTGATCTTAGAGCATAAACTACTGGTGTTTTGTTCAGGAAAATTACCCCTGTACTCATGTGCTCCAGGCTCCTCCCCAGTTTCTCTTCTATTAGTTTCAGTGCATCTGGTTTTATTTTGAGGTCCTTGATCCAATTGGACAAGGAGATGAGAATAGATTGAGTTACATTCTTCTATATGCTAACAGCCAATTGACACAAGCACCATTTGTTGAAAAGGCTATCTATCTTTTTTCTACTGAATGGTTTAAGCTACTTTGTCAAAGAACAAATGACCACAGGTCTGTGGGTTCATTTCTGGGTCTTCAATTCTATTCCATTGATCTACCAGCCTAACTGTACCAATAACATGAAGTTTTCACCACTATTGCTCTGTAGTACTGCTTGAGGTCAGGGATACTGATTCCTCCAGAATCAGTTCTTTTACTGTTGAGAATAATTTTTGCTATCCTGGGCTTTTTTATTATTCTAGATGAATTTGAGAGTTACTCTTTCTAACTCTATGAAAAATTAAGTTGGGAATTTGATGGGGATTGCATTGAATCTGTATATTGCTTTTGGCAAGATGGCCATTTCCAATCCATGAGCATGGAAGATTTTTCCATCTTCTGAGGTCTTCTTCAATTTCCTTCTTCAGAGACTTGGAGTTCTTGTCATACAGATCTTTGACTTGTTTGGTTAGAGTCACACCAAGATACTTTATATTGTTTGTGACTATTGTGAAAGGTGTCATTTCCCTAATTTCTTTCTCAGCCTGTTTATCCTTTAAGTATAGGAAGGCTACTGATTTGCTTGAGTTGATTTTATATCCTGCTACTTTGCTGAAGTTGTTTGTCAGCTGTAGGAGTTCTCTGGTGGAGTTTTTTGGGTCCCTTTAGTATACCGATCATATCAACTGCAAATAGTGATAGTTTGACTTCTTCCTTCTCAATTTGTATCCCTTTGACCTCCTTATGTTCTCTAATTGCTCTAGCTAGAAATTCAAGTACTATATTGGAAAGATATGGAGAGAGAGGGCAGCCTTGTCTAGTCCCTGATATTAGTGGGATTGCTTCAAGTTTCTCTCCATTTAGTTTGATGTTGGCTACTGGTTTGCTGTAAATTGCTTTTATTATGTTTATATATGGGCCTTGAATTCCAGATCTTTCCAGGACTTTTAGCATGAAAAGATGCTGATTTTGTCAAATGTTTTTTCAGCAACTAATGAAATTACCATGTGGTCTTTTTCTTTGAGATTGTTTATGTAGTGGATTACATTGATGGATTTCTGTATATTGAACCATCCCTGCATCCCTGGGGTGAAGCCTACTTGATCGTGTTGAATGATTGTTTTGATGTGTTCTTGGATTAGGTTGGCAAAAATTTTATTGAGTATTTTTACATCAATATTCATAATGGAAATTTGTCTGAAATCCTCTCTCTTTGTTGGATCTTTGTGTGGTTTTGGTATCAGCAAAACTGTAGCTTCACAGAACAAGTAGGGTAGTGTTCCTTCTGTTTCTATTCTGTGGAATAGTTTGAAGAGTACTGATGTTAGCTCTTATTTGAAGGTCTGATAGAATTCTGCACTAAAACCATCTGGTCCTCTGCTTTTTTTGGTTGGAAGACTTTCAATGACCACTTCTATTTCTTTAGGGGTTATGGGACTGTTTAGATGGTCTATTTGATCTTGATTTAATTTTGGTATTTGGTATCTGTCTAGGAAATTGTCCATTTCCTCCAGATTTTCCAGTTATGTTGAGTATAGTCTTTTGTAGTAGGATCTGATGATTTTTTGAATTTCCTCAGTTTCTGTTGCTATATCACCCTTTTCATTTCTGATTTTGTTAATTTGGATACTGTCTCTGTGCCCTCTGGCTAGTCTGGCTAAGGGCTTATCTATCTTGTTGATTTTCTCAAAGAACCAACTCCTTGTTTTGTTGATTCTTTGTATGGTTTTATTTGTTTCTACTTGATTGATTTCAGCCCTGAGTTTGGTGATTTCCTGCCTTCTACTCCTCTTGGGTGTATTTGCTTCTTTTTGTTCCAGGGATTTCAGGTGTGCCAGTAAGCTGCTGGTTTATGCTCTCTCCAGTTTCTTTTGGGAGGCACTCAAGGCTATGAGTTTTCTTCTTAGCACTGCTTTCATTTTGTCCCATAAGTTAGGGTATGTTGTGCCTTCATTTTCATTAAATTTTAAAAAGTCTTTGATTTCTTTCTTTATTTCTTCCTTGACCAAGTTATCATTGAATAGAGCATTGTTCAGCTTCCACGTCTTTGTGGGCTTCTTGTTGTTTTTGTTGCTATTGAAGACCACCCTTATCCCATAGTGATCTTATAGGAGGCATGGGATTAGTTTGATCTTCTTATATCTGTTGAGGTCTGTTTTGTGACCAATTATATGGTCGATTTTGGAGATGGTACCATGAGGTGCTGAGAAGAAGGTATATTCTTTTGCTTTAGGATGAAATGTTGCACATATGTATATATATATATGTTAAATCCATTTGGTCCAAAGCTTCAATTAGTTTCACTTAGTTTCTGTTTTCCTGATTGGTCCATTGCAGAGAGTGGAGTGTTGAAGTCACCCATAATTATTGTGTGAGGTGCAATGTGTGCTTTGAGCTTTAGTAAAGTTTCTTTTACGAATGAGGGTGCCCTTGCATTTGGAGCATATATGTTCAGAATTGAGAGTTCTTCTTGACGAATTTTTCCTTTGACCAGTATGAAGTGTCCTTCCATGTCTTTTTTGATGACTTTAGGTTGAAAGTCAATTTTATCTTCTATTGGGATGGCTACTCCAGCTTCTTTCCTTGGACCATATGCTAGTAAGATTGTTTTCCAGCCTTTTACTCTGAGGTAGTGTTTGTCTTTGACACTGAGGTGTGTTTCCTGCATGCAGCAAAATGCTGGGTCCTGTTTATGTATCCAGTCTGTTAGTCTATGTCTTTTTATTGGGGAATTGAGTCCATTAACATTAAGAGATATTAAGGAATAGTGATTATTAATTCCTGTCATTTTTGATGCTATTTTTATGTTTGAGTGGTCATCTTCTTTTGGGTTTGATGATAGAAGGTTACTATCTTGCTCTTTCCAGGGTGTAGTTTCCCTCCTAGTATTGACGATTTCCACCTATTATCCTTTGGAGGGCTGCGTTTGTGGAAAGATATTGTGTAAATTTGGTTTTATCATGGAATGTTTTGGTTTCTCCATCTATGGTTATTGAGAGTTTTGCTGAGTATAGTAGTCTGGGCTGGCATTTGTGTTCTCTTAGAGTCAGTATGAGATCTGCCCAGGATCTTCTAGCTTTCATTGTCTCTGGTGAGAAATCTGGTGTAATTCTGATAGGTCTTCCTTTATATGTTACTTGGCCTTTTTCTCTTACTGCTTTTAATATTTTTTCTTTGTTTAGTACATTTGGTGTTTTGATTATGTGACAAGAGGAATTTCTGCTCTGGTACAGTCTGTTTGGAGTTCTGTATGCTTCTTGTATGTTCATGGGCATCTCTTTCTTTAGGTTAGGGAAGATTTCTTCCATAATTTTGTTGAAGATATTTACTGCCCCTTTAAGTTGCAAATCTTCACTCTCATCTATACCTATAATCCTTACGTTTGGTCTTCTCATTGTGTCCTGGATTTCATGGATATTTTGGGTTACAAGCTTTTTGCATTTACTTTGACTGTTGAATCAATGATTTCTATGGTATCTTTGGCATCTGAGATTTTTCCTTCTATTTCTTGTATTCTATTGTTGATGTTTATATCTATGACCCCTGATTTCTTCCCATGGTTTTCTATCTCCAATGTTGTCTCCCTTTGTGATTTCCCAGTTGTTTCTACTTCCGTTTTTTAGATACTGGCTGGTTTTGCTCAGTTCCTTCACTTGTTTGTTTGTATTTTCCTGTAATTCTTTAAGATATTTTTGTGTTTCCTCTTTCAGGACTTCTGCCTGTTGACCCAAGTTCTCCTGTATTTTCTTATTTTCTTTAAGTGATTTTTGTGTTTCCTCTTTATGGGCTTCTATCTGTCCTGAACATGAGGACCCATATTCTCCTGAATTTCTTTAAGCAATTTTTGTTTTTCCTTTGTAAGGGCTTCTACCTGATAATTCGTGTTCTCCTGTACTTTTTTAAGAGATATATTTATGTCCCTCTTGAAATCCTCTAATAGCATCATAAGATGTGATTTTAAACCCAAATCTTGCCTTTCTGGTGGGTTGGGGTATCCAGGACTTGCTGCTGTCGGAGAGTTGAGTTCGGATGGTACCATATTGCCATGATTTCTCTTAGTAATGTTCCTACGTTTGCCTTTTTCCATCTGGTTATCTCTGGCATTAGCTGGTCTTGTCACTGGCTGGTGCTTGAACCTCCTTGAGCCTGCAAAGCTATTTCCACACCCCTGGACGACCGAGTTTCCCCTGGCACAGATTGCTGAGGGGTCTTCCTGCTCCTGGATGCCGTTGGAGTCCTGGTGTGCCTTGCCCCAAGTGATGTTATACTCAGGATATCTCTGTGTACCTGGTTGTCCCTGTCTGTTCTGTCACTGGAGCAAAGATGGAGGAGGCTGTGGGACCCCTTCCAAGCACAGGTCACCCTGCAAGGCAAATTGATGGGAGGAATTTCTTTTTTGGTACAATAAACTTGGTGTTCTGTAGAGTTTTTGTATGTTCATGGGCATCTCTTTCTTTAGGTTAGGAAAGTTTTCTTCTATAACTTTGTGGAAGATATTTACCAGCCTTTTAAGTAGGGAATCTTCACTCTCTTCTATACCTATGATCCTTAGGTTTTGTCTTCTCATTATGTCCTGGATTTCCTGGATGTTTTGGGTTTAGGAGCTTTTTCCATTTTGCATTTTCTTTGACCGTTATGTCAATGTTTTCTATGGTATCTTCTGCACACGAGATTCTCTATTCTATCTCGTGTATTCTGTTGTTGATGCCTGCATCTATAACTCCTGATCTCTTTTGCAGGTTTTCTATCTCCAGAGTTGTCTCCCTTTGTGATTATTTTATTGTTTCTACTTCTATTTTTAGATCCTGAATGATTTTGTTCAATTCCTTCACCTGTTTGGTTGTGTTTTCCTGTAATTCTTTAAGTGATTTTTGTGTTTCCTATTTAGGGGCTTCTACCTGTTTACCTGTGTTCTCCTATATTTCTTTAAGGGAGTTATTTATGTCCTTTTGAAAGTACTCTATCAGCATCATGAGATGTGATTTTTAAATCCAAATCTTATTTTTCTGGTGTGTTGGTGTATCTAAGACTTGCTGTGCTGGGAGAATTGGGTTCTGATGATCCCAAGTAGCCTTGGTTTCTGTTGATAAGGTTCTTGCACGTTCCTTTTCTAGTTATCTGTTGTTAGTTGGTCTTGCTGTTTCTGGCTGGAGTTTGTGCCTCCTGTGGGCCTGTAAGCCTGTATCAGCACTCCTAGGAGGAGTGCTCTCTTCTGGCAGGACCTGTGCACAGAGGGCTGTGGAATAACCCCATCTTCAGGGTCCAGATGGTTACTGGAAGGATCCTATCTTAGCTGCTCCTCTGTTCCTGAGGTCTGCGTGCTCCTGGCAGGTCCTGCCCAAGATAGTTATTGGAGAGAATGTGCAAATCTCACCTCTGGGTCAGGGAGTGAGAACACTCCTGGGAGACCAGCTCTCTCCTGGTGAGACCTGTGTACAGAGCGCTGTGGAACAGCCTTAGCTCTGGGGTGTGGTGGGGGTGGGGGACTGGGAGGTTTTGTTTTGGTTTGGTTTGGTTTTTGTTTTTTCGAGACTCAGAAATCTGTCTGCTTCTGCCTCCCAAGAGCTGGAATTAAAGGCATGCGCCCCCACTTCCTGACTGAATCTCCCATTTCTGATTCTTCTCCTAGTAGGCCTCTTTCTGCCAGGAAGTTCTGAGTTCCACTTCCTGCCTAGCTACTGGCTATCCTTTCTTTATTACAATCAATGAGATAAAATTCTAGATTGCTTTAGGCAGGTGAGGAAGAACAGATATTTACAAAATATGAGGTCTGTGATGGGCCATAGAAATCATCTTGCTAGCATCATGCCAACATATTGCTAGCATTTTGCTCTCTGGTTGTAAAGATTTAACAGTTGAATACAGAGAGACACACCTACATACAATGTACTCCAAGAGGTAACTAATTATGTGACTCTTTTTTAAGGACACTCATGTGATTCAACTGTTCCAATAACTTAATAGTCATTACAAATGTCAATTTTGAGGAGTCAAACATATATTAAATGCAAATATCCACTGAAAATAATCTCATCATATGCATCACATATGTCATGCATAACAAATCTTTACATTATGATTCAAAACAATATCTCAATTTTAGTTATGAATTAGCAACAAAAATGATTTTTGATCAGGGGGTCACCACAACATGAGGAACTGCACTAATGGACTATAGCATTAGGAGAGTGAGAACCATTGGTGTAATGCACCATTTAGAAAGTTGACATATACCTTGGTAACCCTGAAGAATGCTGCATATTTTAGGCAGGAAAAGAACAGCAAAGTGAACAGACTCATGCTCGGTTACTTTAAAATTCTGTCAGGCTCTCAGTGTAGTAGTTCTGGGAACCCACTCTATGGCTGCTCACTCTTGAGTTGTTGAGGGAGAAACATATCCTCTTCTGAATGAAAAGAGAGAAAAAACAAAACAACAACAACAAACACAGCAACACAAAGTGTTGGTGTCCTGGGCATCATTCATGAAGACTGGAATGCACACTACAGTGTGGCAGCTCCACCAGACCCTTGCTCCCTTTCTACAAATGCTGTCAGATACTCCACACTCCTGAGACTCCTCTCTCCTTCCCTTAGCATGAAGTGTGTTCTTAGGGAAGGATCAGATATTTGCAATTGAACAGCAGTGAAGCTTAAGCTGACATTAAGTCATGTGGACTTTTCTAAACCTTTCTCAATGTGGACCAGAGCTATCACTCCCTCACTGAACAGTCTTGTGTTCCACCTAAGTGTCAGGCACTTTGCTCCATCTGTTCTGGAGTCAGAAAACTTTCACTTGCAGAGTTCTTTATGACTTACAAAAGCTATTACATAGTTAAGCTCAGAACACTGAATTCTGAGTCACAAGCTAACAGACCTGAGTTTTTCACGTTGCTTCTTTCATGACTTGAGCACAGTAATCATTGTTCCATGGTTCACAAAGAGTTTAAAACCTCAAGGTTGTCTCAACTACATTTCCAAAGCAATTATACTCAAATCGAACAAAAATAAATATTCGAACTTAACGCTGACTCCATGAACTAGGAAAAATAGCACATTAAATCAACATTTTGCTAAGTGCAGTGTGGGAAAAAGAAAAATGGTGTTATGCATCAGATCAAAAAATGTTGAATTTTATTTGAAGTACTCATTTATTTGTGGAAATCTTACATAAGACCTTAAAATACTGAACAGTTTGTCAAGAAAAAAGTTCTCCAGATTCAAAGCCTTAAGAAAAGTCTCACAATTTCCAATACAAATATTAACATGGATTTTGAAAATTTGAATATATATTGTTAATTTACAGCCATATTTTCCCCAAGCAAAAGTTTCTTTGAGCAAACAACCAAGTCCTGTTGTTTCTACTGTTCTTTAGGCTCCTTTTGGCTCTGTGGGCACAGGTGATCTGAGCCCTAGCTTACAAAGGTGGTGCTGTTAATGCAAGAGACATTGGCTTTTGTACTGTGCTTTATATAATTCTTCAAAAGTCAGTATAACACTAAATTTCTCCATGTAAAAGTCACTTTGGTGTGCAACAAAGAGTTCAAAGTTGCATAGCTAGCAAGAAGTCTGGGCAAAGAGACATGCAAAAGTTCACATACAGAAGATAAAAAATTAGCACCATAAAATAAAAAAAGAAATGGATTTGCTGCTTTTGCTTTTGTTTTATTTTGAGACAGGGTGGTAGCTCTTGCTATTCCAAAACTTACTCTGTAGACCAGGCTGGCCCGGAACTCAGAGATCTGCCTGCCTCTGACTGCCAAATGTTGGCTCTATGCCCACCTACAAAATGGATTCTTCAGAGGTCAAGGCTCTAAAGAGAAAAATACTATTATTATTTAAGAGAGAAGTTTTGCGTGAAATGTCATGGGTCACAGACTAATCATATAGAGATCATGGGAAAGGTATGCTAGGTCGATTAATCAACCAGGCAAAGGAAAAGAATTTGTGTAAATCAGGAAAAAATATTAATGCAGAATAACAACTAGGAACCAGCATCATAAAGAGGTGTACCAATGGCTTTGAAAGCAAGAGTATTTCCTTATATTTTATTTGATAGCAAATAAGAAACAAGGACTATTTTAATCCATAAATGTAATTCACATAGTCTTATGTCACAAAATATTAATCTCAAGCTATCTGAAAGAGAAAATTTTCTTCAGTTTTTATGAATATTGCGTAACAGTTAATCTACAAACATCTCTGCTTTAAAATTCTGTAGCAGAGTAAATAATATTCAAGATATTTTCTCTCAACTACCTATGTTGTGAAAAAGTAGAAAAAATCACTAAGACCAGAAATAAATGAAGCTGAATGCTAATTTGGTAACCAACAAGGAGGATTGCTTTACCATAGCTGTTCAGGTCCATGAAAGCCTGCAGGGTCTAGTTTGCATGGATTAGTTGGGATATTTGGAATCTAGAATACTTAAAAATTATATCTTTTATTTATTTATTTACTTTAATATGAATGATTTTCTGAATTACTAACGGTAATTAATAATAAGTTTAACATTCACAAAATGTGTTGTTTGTGATGTTATTTGGTGGGTTCAATATGATGAAATAACCAAGTGTAGATGCACATGTCTAAAATTCAAGAGACTAAGGCAGATGATTGTTGATTAAAGCTTGCCTGTATTATACGGTGAGACCTCATGTCACAAAAGAAATAAAGTATAGAAAAATAAACTGTCATAATTAAAGCAAATTAGAATATTAAATTACAAAACATTGTTAGGTAAATTGCTCAAATTGATATTAAAATCACAATAAATTTATTTTGTCATATAAAAGTTTGACAAGGAAACCCAACAGGAGTAACAGAGCCCCAAAAGCAGGCACAAGAGCCAGAGACCTACTGCTTCTCAGTCAGGAGTTTCATAAAAATACTAAGCTAATAACAGCTATAATACACATACAGAAGATCTAGTACAGGCTCATGTAGGCCTGTGAGTTCATATGAACTTCCTTAGTTGGTTCAGAAGGCCTTGTTCTCTTAGTGTTCTACAACCTCTCTGACTTTTACAATCATTCCACCTCTTCTTTCACAGGATTCTCTGACCTCTGTGGATTGGATGGAGACCTCCAATTTAGGCTTTTCACATAATGTCTGGCTGTAGGTCTCTGCAAATGTTCCCATCGGATGCCAGAGAAAGCATCTTTGATAATGACTAGATAAGACACTAATCTATTAGTATAGCAGAATATCAGTAGTCTCAAAAAAAAACAAAGCAAAGCAAAACAATAGCATTTGATTGTGGTTTTATGATAGATCTCTGGGTATGAAATCTCCAGTTCTTAGCCACTTGAGCAGTTTCCAGCGTGGGTTTCCTCTAGTGGAGTGGGACTTTGATCAAATCTTAGATATTTTAGATGAATATCTTAGATATTGGTCGGCTACTCCCACACATGTTCTCCCACCATTGCCCTAGCATATTTTGCAGACAGGGCAGATTTTAAGTTAAAGGTTTTGTGACTTGTTTAGTGTCCCTGCTTCTCTTTGTGTAGCCTGCATAGTACTTTTCTGCATGGAAAAAACTGTAATAACATAGAGTGAGGCCTCTGGATTGCCTCAAGTTCCGCTTCTCCATGGTCTATGAGTTGTATGGGTGTTGTCCTTGGCACTCACAATGACAGTATTAGTCACTGACTGTAACTGACAGTGCCCTGCTGTCAGTTTGTGGAGAGCAGCTTTTTGCCTTAGCCTGGAAACTCTTTGGCCAACAATTCAATTAAATATACTCTAGTTTCACCACTAGAAGCCTTGGCTAGCTGTGAGAAATGGACAGTTGAAATTCCTTATCCCGCCTTTACTAAAAGTCCTCATTAGGGCCACCTTCATAGATTACAGGCAGTTTCCACTTTTCTACTATACTAGGTTTCTACATCACCCCAAAATCCCTTGATATAGAGGAGTTTTCTCTCCCTATAGTATTTCCCTCTAATCCATTTCCCCCAAATGTGATTCTCCATTCGCACCCATGCTATTGTCCCCACCCAACCCCAATCTGCCCATAAAATCAATTCTATTTCTCCCTCTCAGGGAGATCATTTCATTAGTCCTAGATGTCATCCCCCCCTCTCTTTTGTTTGTTTGTTGGTTGGTTGGTTTTTTGTTTTGTTTTGTTGCTTGATTATCATTTACTTAAAGGCTACGATCCCCTTATAAGTGAATGCATACCTTATTTATCTTTGTGTCCAGTTACCTTGTTTAGGATAATTTTTTTTAGTTCCATCCATTTGACTTCAAATTTTATGTTGCCGTTTTTTTTTTATAACAGCTGGGCAATACTGTATTGTATAAATGTATTATATTTTCATTATCCATTCATGTGATGAGGGACATCTAGGTTTATTCCAATTACTGGCTATGGTGGTTTGAACAAAAGTAGCCCCCACAGATTCAGAAGGAATGACACTATTATGGGATGTGGAGTAGGTGTGGTTTGTGGAAAAAAGTACTGAGGTGGACTTTTGGGTTTCAGATGTTAAAGCCAAGTTTTGTGTTCCATTCTCTTCATGATGCCTACAGAACAGAAGTAGAACTCAGCTCCTTTTCAAACAGCATGTGTGCCTGGAGGCCATCATGCTTTTAACAACGATGATAATGGGCTAACCCTCAGAAACTGTTAGCTAACCCCAGTTAAATGTTTTCTTTTATAGTAGTTGACACAGTCTATCCAAAAGTTTTATAGTTGGATTGGTGTCCCAATGCCTCCATTGGAAGTCTTGCTGGTTACAGGAGATGGCCAGTTCAGATTTCATATTCCCTTCTGCTATTTGTCTTAGTGAAATAAAGGTTACCCCCATAGATGCCAGGGAGGTTTCAGTATTCTCGCCTAGTATTCTGTCCCTCCTTCCTCCACCAAGCTGATCCCTCTTGTTTCAATCTCCATCCCCAGTCCTGTTCAGTCCTCTATCTACCCTGTCCACCCACAGTGTCTATTCTATTTCTCTTTCCCAGTGAGATGCATGCATCCTCCCTTGATCCTTCCTTGTTACTTAGCTTCTTTGTGTCTGTGCACTGAATCATGGCTACCCTGCACTTTTTGGCTAATAGCCACTTTTAAGTGAGTACATACCATGTGCAGTGGTGAATTGTTAATCCACTCTGAGCTCCCAATGGGTGCATGTGCAGCTTTGCACCTGCCCAAGAGCTCTGGATTCAAGAATGAAAGATACACACGTGCAGTATTATTTTTAATATGCCTTACTAATCCAATAGCTAAGCCACTCATGAACCTCACATGGCTAACACTCCCCTCAGGTATTTCTGAATTAATACTTGCTAAATCTATTTTTCATCTTTGCTACTGAAGACCCAATTAGGGGATTGGCCACTGGGACCACTTTTCCAGATTCTTACATGTTGGCAGGTTTTTAAATCTAATCTTTCTGTTTCCCTGTCATGGCGATTTTACCCTTTCTCTTCCCTTCATCCCTTGTCTGGGAAATCTAAAAGTACCCACTCTGTCTCCCTGCCCAGCCATTGGCTGTTGTCAACTTTATTTCCCAGTCAGAGCCAACTGGGGGCAGGCTTCCATTAGTCTATATTTGGGACACTGAAAACAGGCTTTTTGGGGTAACACAATTAGCATGAAAACACAAGCTGCTACAACCATGTGTCTTCCAGCATCTGAGTTATCCCACTCAGCATGATCTTTTCTAGTCATTTGCCCGAAATTTACAGGATGTCACTGTTTTTAATGGCTAAGTAATACTCCATTATGTAAATGTGCCATTTTCTTCATTCATTCTTTGGTTGAGAAATATCTAGGTTATTTACAGTTTCTGACTATTATGAATAAATGTGCTAGTAAAATAGTCAAGCTAGTATCCTTGTGGTATGGTGGAACATCCTTTGTTTATATGCCCAGAAGTGGTATAGCCAGGCCTTGAGGTAGAGCTATTCCCAATTTTCTCAGAAACTTCCAAATTTATTTGTAAAGTGGCTGTACAAATTTGCACTTCTAAAACTAATGCAGGGGTGTTCTCCTTGCCCCACATCCTTACCAACATGAACTGTACCTTGACTTTTTGATCTTACCCATTCTGACAGTGGTAAGGTGGAAGGAATCTCACAGTTTGGTTTACAATTCCCTGCACCAGGCAGTGAAAAGGAAGTAAGTCCCAAGGTCAAGGAGATAAGCAGGTTTAAAAAAATAGTGATGTTAAATGGAATAAAGGTAGTGGTGACCTTAGGGCAAGACTCCACTCAACTAAGCTTTCAACTTGTGAAAAAGAAAGAAAGAAAACTGAAAAGGAATTATAGAAAAGTTTAGGGTTGGGCATGGCTATGCACACTTTTAGTCCCCAAACTCAGAAGGCAGAGGCAGAGAGATCTCTGAGTTTGATTGAGCCAGCCTGGTCTACAGAGGAAGTTCCTGGACAGCAAAGCTTAGACAGAGAATATAAACATGGTTAAAAAAAAAAGCTGATGAAACTATATTTGAAGGAGAGGGCCAAGTTCCAGTCCCAGGAAGTTGTAGAACTTGGCAGCTTTGCCTCTTGTTTTAGAGTCAAAGAAAAAAGAAAAGGTGGGGGTGGAGGACTAAGGAAAGTCACTTAGGACAGGCATATGTCAGCAGTATCCATGCATGGAGGCCTAGAGAGGCCAATGAGTGATACTGTAAAGATGAAGCCTGGATTACATTAGAGATCCCAAGATGCTGGAGATGCCAGAGTCCCGGGATACCTGCCAAGGAATACTGCTAAGAGGGAGTGGAACAAGCCCAAGAGAAAGAAGTATGCTACAGTCAACAAAGCTGAAAGGAGTTGGAGATAGGAAAAATGTTTTGATATCAGAAATTTAGATGCAGAGTTTGGAGTTTGTCCAGCTGGTTTTCAGTCTTTCTTTGGTCCAGTATTTCCTCATTATGTTCCTTTTCCTAACTTTAATAATAGTAATGTATATTCTCTGCTATTGTAAATTGGAAGTATATGATCTGCTATTTGATTTTGATCTTATAGAAGATTAAAGTTAAGAAATTGTATGAGCATCAGATAGACTTAGAACTTTTAAACAATGCTGATACTGTGATAAACTGTGGGACTTTTGAAGTTAGACTAAACGCATTATGTATTATAATGTGGATATAAGTCTATGGGGACCAGGGAATAGACTGTGGTGGTTTGAGTAAACGTGATCCCCATAGGCTCAAAAAGAGCATCACTCTTAGGAGGTACTGCCTTGTTTTGAGTAGCTGTGATCTTGTTGAAGGAAGAGTGTCACTGGGCATGGGTTCTGAGGTCTCAAATGCTCAAGATAGACCCAGTGTGTTTAGAACACTCAGCTCCTTCTCCAGCACCATGTCTGCCTGTTGGCTACCATGATTCCCGTCACAACTATAGTGGACTAAACCTCTGAAACTATAAACTAGCCTTAATCCTAAAATGATTCAGCAAGTGTCCTTATGCTGTGGTAGGTATTCTTTGGGCATGTGCACAAAAGTGGTTTAACTGTGTCTTGTGGTACATTGATTCTCAGCTTTCTGAGGAACTACCATATTGGATTTTTAAAACAGCTGTACAAATTTGCACTACCACCAGCAATGGAAGAATGTTCTTACTCTACATCCTTGCCAGCTGTCATTAGTGTTACTGAGTTGGCCATTTTGTCAGGTGTAAGAAGGAATCTCAGAATAGATTTGATTTATATATCCTTAAGAGGTAAAGACTTTGAACATTTCTTCAAGCATTTCTAGGCCATTTGGAATTCCTGTATTGTGAATTCTCTATTTAGATAATTTCCCTATTTATTAATTGTATTATTTTTTTTGATATCGAGTTTCTTGGCATCTTCACATATTTTGGATATTAGTCCTACAGCAGATGTGGAGTTGGTAAAAAATCTTTTCCCGTTATGTGTGTGGATTTATTTCTGGGTCTTCAATTATGTTCCATTGATCAACATATTAGCTTTTAGGCCAGTTTCATGTGGTTTTTATTATTATAGCTCTGTAGTACAACTTGAAATCAGAATGGGAGGACATCTACAAGTTCTTTTATTATTCAAGATTGTTTTAGCTATCCTGGGCTTTTGTTTTCTGTTTTTTACATATGATGTTAAGAATTGTCCTTTCAGGGTCTGTAAAAAATTGTGTACAGATTTTATATCTATAGATTGCTTTTTGTAGGATGGCCATTTTTACTATGTCTAATCTACTTATCCATGAGCATGGAAGAATTTTAATCTTCTGATAATATTCTTCAGTTTCTTTCTTTAAAGACTTGAATTTTTTCATTTGCTCGGTTACAGTTACCCCAAGATATTTTGTATTATTTGAAGCTATTGTGAAAGGTTTTTTTTCTCTGATATCTTTCTCAATTCATTTGTCATTTGCATATAGGAGGAGGGCTACTGATTTTTTAAAGTTAATCTCTTTTATCCAGTTCCTTTGCTGAAAGTGTTTGCCAGCTATAAGAGGAGGGCTGCTGATTTTTAAAGTTAACCTCTTTTATACAATCCTTTTGCTTAAAGTGTTTGCCATCTATAGACGTTCTTTCATGGATTTTTAGGTTCACTTATGTTTAGTATCATATCATCTGCAAATAATGATAATTTGACTTCATCTTTTTCAATCCGTATTTGATGATTTGCTTCACCTTCTTACTGCTCTAGCAAAAACTTGAAGTTGTGTATTGAATAGATATGTAGAACAACCTTGTCATGTTCTGGATTCCAGTGAAACTTCTTTGGGTCTCTCTTAATTTAATTTGATATTCTGTACAGAATTGCTGTACAGTGCCTTTGTTACATTTAGATATATCTCATGTGTCCTTAATACATATATAACTTTTATTAAATGGATTTTGGATTTTGTCAAAGGCCTTTTCCTCATCTAATTAGATGACCATATTTTTTTTTCTTTCAGTTTGGTAATAAAGTTGGTTTCATTTCACTGATTTTCATATATTGAGCCATCCTTGCATCTCTGGGCTGAAGCTACTTACTTGATCATGGAGGGTAATCTTTTTCATGTATTCTTGAAATCAGTTTGTAAGTATTTAATTGTGTATTTTTGAATCTATATTCATTAGGGAAATTGGTCTGCAATTCTTTTTTTCTGTTGAGTCTTTATATGACTCAACAAGGTATCAAGGTATCAAGGTAACTATGCCTTCATAGAGTTAATTGGGCAATGTCCTGTTTCTATTACGTGGAATAATTTGAAGAAAATTGGCATCAACTTTTCTTTGAAAATCTGGAAGAATTCTGTGCTAAAACTACCTAGTCTTTTGTTGTTGTTGTTGTTGTTGTTGTCGTTGATGATGATGGAAAACTTTAAATGACTGCATCTATTTCAATACTGGCTATAGGCCTATTTGAATCTTTATATGATCTTATTTTAACTTAAGTAAGTGGTACCGATATAGAAAATTACCCATTTCTCTTAGATTTTCCAATTTTGTGAGCTATCATTTTTAAATTATATCCTTATGATTCTCTAGATTTCCTCAGTGTTTGTTGTTACCCCCTCCACTTTCTTCTCTGGTTTTGTTGTGGATATTCTTTCTCCACCATTTAGTTAGTAGGTATATGGGTTTGATAATCTTGCTGATTTAATCAAAGACCAACTCTTTCTTTCATTGATTCATTGAATTGTTCTTTTTGTTTCTATTTTACTGAATTCAGCCCTGAGTTTGAGTAATTTTTGCACTCTATTCCTCTTAGGTATGATCACTTCTTTTTTGTTCTAGAACTTTCTGATGTGCTGTGAAGCTGCTAGTATGAGATCACTCCAGTATTTTCATGAAGGTGCTTAGTGCTTTGAATTTTGCTCTTAGCATTGCTTTCCTTGTGTCCCTTAAGTTTTGGCATGTTTTGTATTCATTTTCAATAAATTCCAAAAAGTCATTTACTTATTTATTTATTTATTTATTTATTTATTTATTTATTTATATCTTTTGATTCATTTTTCATTCAGCAGTGAGTTGTTCAGTTTCCTTAAGTTTATAAACTATTTTTTATTGAATATAATCTTCATTTACATTTCAAATGCTAAAACCTTTCCCAGCTTCCCCCATCCCTGAAAATTCCCAACCCCTCCTCCCACCCCCTGCCTCCAAGTATATGCCCCTCCACCAGACCCATTCGTACCTCGCTCCCCCTCGTTTTCCGTTTGTTGGGACATCTATTGAGCCTTCACCAGACCAAGGACCTCTCATCTCACTCATGCCCTACAAGGCATTCCTCTGCAACATTTTTGGCTGGAACCATGTGCACCCCTTGGTTGATGGTTTAGTCCCTGGGAGACCTGGAGCATATGGGTGACCTACATCATTGTTCTTACCATGGGGTTGTAAATCCCTTCATCTTGCCAGTCTGCCCTTCAACTCCTCCATTGGGACCCCACGCCCAGTCCAATGGTTAGTTGCTAGTATCTGCCTCTGTATGTATAAGGCTCTGACAGAGCCCCTCCAGAGACAATCATGACATGCTCCTTTTGGTATGTATTTCCTGTCGTCCATAATAGTGTCGGGGTCTGGTGACTGTTTATAGGAAGAATCCCCAGGTAGGGCAGTCTCTGCATGGCCTTTACTTCAGTCCCTGCTCCACACTTTGTCTCCTTTATTGCTCCTATGTGTATTTTGTTTCCTTTCTCAGAGGAACCACAGCACCCCACTTCAGTCCTCCTTCTTCTTGAGCTTCCTGTGGTCTATGAATTGTAACTTATTTATTTTGAGCTTTTGGGCTAACATCCACTTATCAGTGAGTGCATACCATGTGTGTGCTTTTGTGATTGGGTGAACTTGTTCAGGATGGCACTTTCTAGTTACATCCATTTGCCTAAGAATTTCACAAATTCATTGTTTTTAATAGTTGAATAGTACTCCATTGTGTATATATATCACATTTTCTGTATCCATTCATCTGTTGAAGGATATCTGCATTCTTTCCAGCTTCCTGCTATTATAAATAAGGCCACTATGATCAGAGTGGATCATGTGTCCATATTACATGCTGGAGCATCTTCTGGGTATATGCCCAGGAGTGGTATAGCTGGGTCCTCAGGTAGTACTATGTCTAATTTTCTGAGGAACCACAAAACTGATTTCCAGAGTGGTTTTTCCAGCTTGCTATCCCACAAACAAATGGAGAAGTGTTCCTCTTTCCCCACATCCTCTTCAGCATCTGCTGTCCCCCTGAGTTTTTCATCTTAGCCATTCTGACTGGTGTGAGGTGGAATCTCAGGGTTGTTTTGATTTGCATTTCCCTGATAACTAAGGATAATGAACATTTCTTTAGGTGCTTCAGAGCCATTCCAGTTTCCTCAGTTGTGAATTCGCTGCTTAGCTCTGTACCCCATTTTTTAATAGGGTTATTTGACTTTCTGGAGTCTAACTTCTTGAGTTCTTTGTATACATTGGTTATTAGCCCTCTATCGGATGTAGGATTGGTAAAGATCTTTTCCCAATTTGTTGGTTGCTGTTTTGTCCTATTGACCATGTCATTTGCCTTACAGAAGCTTTGCAGTTTTATGAGGTCCCATTTGTCAATTCTTGTTCTTAGAGCATAAGCCATTGCTGTTCTATACAGGAAAATTTCCCCTGTGCCCATGTGTTCAAGATTCTTCCCCACTTTCTCCTCTATAAGCTTCAGTGTACCTGGTTTTATGTGGAGGTCCTTGATCCACTTGGACTTGAGCTTTGTACAAGGAGATAAAAATAGGTTGAATTGCATTTTTCTGCATGCTGACCACCAGTTGAACCAGCACCATTTTTTAAAAAATGCTGTCTTTTTTTCCACTGGATATTTTTAGCTCCTTTGTCAAATGTCAAGTCACCACAGGTGTGTGGGTTCTTTTCTGAGCTTTCAGTTCTATTCCACTGATCTTCCTGTCTGACTCCATACCAATACCAAAGAGTTTTTATCATTATTGTTCTGTAGTAGAGCTTGAGGTCAGGGATGGTGATTCCCCCAGGAGATCTTTTGCTGTGGAGAATAATTTTTGCTATCCTGGGATTTTTGTTATTCCAGATGAATTTGAGAATTGCTCTTTCTAGAACTATGAAGAATTGATTTGAGGTTTTCATGGAGATTGCATTGAATCTGTAGATTGCTTTCAGCAAGATGGTCATTTTTACTATATTAATCCTGCCAATCCATGAGCATGGGAGATCTTTCCATCTTCTGAGGTCTTCTTCGATTTCTTTCTTCAGAGGCTTAAAGTTCTTGTCATACAGATCTTTAACTTGCTTCCTTAGAGTCACACCAAGGTATGTAATATTTTTTGTGACTCTTGAGAAGGTTGTCACTTCCCTATTTTCTTTCTCAGCTTATTTATCCTTTGAGTAGAGAAAGGATAATGATTTGTTTGAGTTAATTTTATGTCCAGCCACTTTGCTGAAGTTGTTTATCAGCTTTAGGAATTCCCTGGTAGAAGTTTTGGGGTTGCTGAAGTATATGATCATAACATCTGCAAATAGTGATATTTTGACTTCTTCCTTTCCAATTTGTACACCTTTGACTTCTTTTTGTTGTCCGATTGTTCTGGCTAGGACTTCAAGTACAATATTGAATAGATAGGGAGAGAGAGGGCAGCCTTGTCTAATCCCTGATTTTAGTGAGATTGATTCAAGTTTCTCTCCATTTAGTTTTATATTGGCTACCGCTTTGCTGTATATTGCTTTCACTATGTTTAGGTATGGGCCTTGGATTCCCGATCTCTCCAAGACTTTTATCATGAAGGGATGCTGGATTTTGTTAAAAGCCTTTTAAGCATCTAATGAAATGACCATGTGTTTTTTTTCCTTGAGTTTCTTTATGTAGTGGATTACATTGATGGACTTCCTTATATTGAACCATTCCTGCATCCCTGGGATGAAGCCTTCTTGATCATGGTGAATGATCATTTTGATGCATTCTTGGATTCGGTTGGCCAGAATTTTGTTGAGTATTTTTGCATCAATGTTCATAAGGGAGATTGCACTAAACTTCTCTTTACTTGTTTTGTCTTTGTTTGGTTTACGTATAAACATTATTGTGACTTTATAGAATGAGTTGGGTAGTGTTCCTTGAATTTATATTTCGTGGAATAGTTTGAAGAGTGTCAAAATTAGCTCTTCTTTGAAGATCTGATAGAATTCCCCACTAAACCGCTCTGGTCCTGGACTTTTTTTTTTATTTTTTTATTTTTTATGGGAGACTATTAACAACTACTTTTATTTCCTCTTAGCACTGCTTTCATTGTGTCCCATAAGTTTTGGTATGATGTGTCTTCATTTTTATTAAATTCTAAAAAGTCTTTAATTTCTTTCTTTATTTCTTCCTTGACCAAGCTATCATTGAGGAGAGCATTGTTCAAAGTCCACCTGTATGTGTGTTTTCCATTGTTTTTATTTGAACTTAAGACCAGCCTTAGGCAGTTGTGATCTGATAAGGTGCATGGAATAATTTCAATATTTCTGTATCTGTTGAGGTATGTTTTGTGACCAATTATATGGTCAATTTTGGAGAAGGTACCATGAGGTGCTAAGAAGAAGGTATATTCTTTTGTTTTAGGATGGAATGTTCTATAAATATCTGTTAGATCTATTTGGTCCATAACTTTGGTTAATTTCAGTGTGTCTCTTTTAGTTTGTCTTTCCATGATTCATCCATTGCTGAGAGTGGAGTGTTGAAGTTTCCCACTATTATTGTGTGGGGTGCAATGTGTGCTTTTGTAAAGTTTCCTTTAAGAACGTGGATGCCCTTGGATTTGGAGCATAGATGTTCAGAATTGGGAGTTCGTCTTGGTAGCCTTTTCCTTTGACCAGTATGAAATGTCCCTCCTTATCTTTTTTGACAACTTTTGGTAGAAAGTCAATTTTATCCGATATAAGAATGGCCACTCCCACTTGTTTCTTTGGACCATTTGCTTGGAAAATTGTTACCAACCTTTGACTCTGAAGTAGTGACTGTCTTTGTCATTGAGGTGGGTTTCTTGAATGCACCAAAATGTTGGATCCTGTTTACATATCCAGTCTGTTAGTCTATGCCTTTTTATTGGGGAACTGAGACCATTGATGTTAAGAGGTATTAAGGAAAAGTGATTGTTGCTTATGGTTATCTTCTTTGTTAAAGATATAATTCTGTTTGTATAGCTATCTTCTTTTGGGTTTGTTGAAAGAAGATTACTTTATTGCTTTTTCTAGGGTGTGGTTTTCCTCCTTGTGTTGGTATTTTCCACCCATTATCCTTTGTAGAGTTGGATTTGTGGAAAGATACTGTGTAAATTTGCTTTTGTCATGGAATGTCTTATTTTCTCCATCTATGGTTATTGAGAGTTTTGCTGGGTATAGTAGTCTAGGCTGACATTTATGTCTTAGGGTCTATATGACATCTGCCCAGGATCTTCTAGCTTTCACAGTTTTTGATGAGAAGTCTGGTGTAATTCTGATAGGTCTGCCTTTATATGTTACTTGACCTTTTTCCCTTACTGCTTTTAATTTTCTTTGTCTAGTGCATTTGGTGTTTTGATTATTATGTGACAGGAGGAATTTCTGCTCTGGTACAGTCTGTTTGGAGTTCTGTAAGCTTCTTGTATGTTCATGGGCATCTCTTTCTGTTAGGGAACTTTTCTTCTATAATTTTGTTAAAGTATTTACTGGCCCTTTAAGCTGTAAATCTTTGCTCTCTTCTATACCTATAATCCTTAGGTTTGGTCTTCTCATTGTGTCCTTGATTTCCTGGATGTTTTGGGTTACAAGCTTTTTGAATTTTGAATTTTCTTTGACTGTTGAGTCAATGTTTTCTATGGAATCTTCAGCATCTGAGATTCTTTCTTTTATCTCTTGTATTCTGTTGTTGATGCTTGCATCTATGACTTTTGAATTCTTTCCAAGGTTTTCTATCTCCAGAGATGTCTCACTTTGTACTTTCTTTATTGTTTCTACTCCATTTTTAGGTCCTGGGTAGTTTTGTTTGGTTCCTTTACTTGTTTGTTTATGTTTTCCTGAAATTCTTTAAGGGATTTTTGTGTTTCCTCTTTAAGAGCTTCTACCTATTGACCAATGTTCGCCTGTATTTCTTTAAGGTAGTTTTTATGTCTTGAAGTCTTCTATCAGCATCATGTGATGTGATTTTAATTCCAGCTTTTGCTTTTCCAATGTGATGGAGTATCCAGACTTTGCTGTTGTGGGAGAACTGGGTTCTGATGGTGCCATGTTGCCTCGGTTTCTGTCAGTTGTCAAAGGATCTTCGGTTTGCTTTTGGCCATCTAGTTATCTCTGGTGTTAGCTGGTCTTGCTGTCTCCGCCTGTGGCTTCTCTGTCCTGCAAGCCTCTTTTTCTATACTCCTGGGATTCCCTTTCTCTCAAATGTCCTGCATATGGCTCATTCTCCAGGAATTATCAGGAGATGGGGTCTTCCCTGTGGCTGAATCAGCAGGGGTCTACCAGAGCAGAATGAATGGGGCAGGCAGTGGTGGCAGAGCTAGGGTCAGGAGGGAGTTTATAAACTTTATGGTTTCTTTTCTTCAAGATATCGAACTTTAAATTGTGATGGTTTGATAGAATGCACGGACTTATTTCAGTTTTCTTTTTTTTTTAACTGTTAAGAAAATTTTTGTGGTTTTATTGTATCATGAGGCATTGAAACATCTGAACAAATCAATATCTGGGCGGTTGGTGAGGCAGCTGCTTTCTCCTTCACTTCTTTGGGTTACTAGAGCAACTTGTCAGTAGATTAAAAAAACAAAATAAAGCAAAACCAAAAACCGACAATCTTTTGCATTACTTAAGTCTTTCCAAGGCATGCGCTGGTACAACACAAACTTTTCCTGTCAGATGCAACTAGTCTAGCATCCAAGCATCATGCACAACACCGTGGTGACAGAAGCGCACTGCACCCACTCCCACCTCGGCCCTGCTCGTTTGTGTATGATATTTGGAGCATCTGGAGGAGTGAGATAGGATTGGGAAGAGGGAGGAGGAAACAGCGTGACTATCTGGCCAGGAGGAGGTCAGCCGAAGTTGTGCAGGGCAAGCCTGAACATGTCATTGGTGCAAACCCAAGCATCGTTGATGTTCTTTAATAGAAACATCTGTTGGAAACCCATGATGGGATCTTCATCAGCCTTGAGCTGGCCTACAACCATGCTGATGATGCAGCTATCTGGTGTAGGTTGATGGTCCTGCGCCGTGA